>CABFPE010001032.1:28462-44831 GCA_900660155.1 Hofstenia miamia | reverse complement strand
AGCATACAGAGAACTGGTGCACAGCAGCACAACTTTCCTTCCAAGAGTCCACGACGCCGATTCAAGGGCGGTGAGACACTTGGAGTTCCAGGGGAAGGTGTAAGTGGTGGAAGAACCATGGAGATACAGAAGTGATTCAAGGCTGACGGTATCACCACAGGAACCACAACTGGTCAAGTGCCGATGGAATCAACTGTGAACCGATTCAAGGGTGAAGCAGTAGAGACCATCAGCACAGATTCACAGCCTATGGACTGTGAACCGAGCACAAGCAGACTACCATTAAGGATGAAACAGCTACACACCTCCTCAGATACTACCTCGGAAAGAAAAGTACGATCTAAAGAGAGGGAAAAGAGAATGTCTAAAATTGATGGAGAAACGTTGCATCCCTACTTCATCAGAACAACAAAAATGAGATACAATGCTTTCGAAAAGTTATTACCTGAAACAAAATCGCATATACAGAAAGTCGCGAAAACCAAGGGGAGAAATCTACCACTAGCACTGTATGCAAACAATAGGCTAAAAGTAAACGTGATAATAAGCTACCCAAGAGAATGAATGAAACTCTAGAGAGGCCCTATATGCGCAGCATGGTTCATATAATAATTGATGCATAATTCACATTGGAAACAACGCAAACTATAATGGTGTACAAAGATCAAATAGCTGAAATTCCAGCAATAAACATGGATAAGGATAATTTAACAATCATACATGTCCTGAAAGAAAAAGAATATAACAAAAATCTCGAGAAACAGGTAGATCAAACGTTGAGAATGGCAAAACTTCAAAAAGTTAGAGTGGTGATTATCACAAGATCAATGATAGAAGATATTCCTAAACATTTACTAGATGCTTGTATGCAAATGGAAAACATATTCCCTGGGAAAAGACACCAACAGATACAATAACGTCAGAGCTGATTAGACTCGATCTACAAATAGATTACTGGGCACAGATTTACAGAATAATGGTAGATTCATGCATTGCAATCGACCTCTATAAACAAACAAAAACAGTGGAACTGATGATGGACAAGGAAGGCGTTGAAAAAGCAAACACACTTTTTATTAAATGCAGCTTGACGCAGAGGCAAGAACACTTACAACAAATCCAAAAGATCTGGGAAAATATGAAATTACAGAAGAGAACA
The DNA here is from genome assembly GCA_900660155.1 of Hofstenia miamia. NCBI lineage: Eukaryota > Metazoa > Xenacoelomorpha > Acoela > Hofsteniidae > Hofstenia > Hofstenia miamia. Next base: position 43,672 of record CABFPE010001032.1, on the reverse strand, counting down.
GAAGAAAATTGGTCAATAATAAAAATAGAAGCACCATCGAGGAAGTTCCCACAAGAAAATAGAGGTAGCACTTACAGAAATAAATCAAGCATATGAATTGAATACAAGGAAAGATTTCCGGCATCTAATAAAAAAATGCACCAGAGATCCGGTATAGAACTACAGCATGGCTACTGGCGATATTTACAACAGAAGACAAATATGTAAAATTACATATCTTGTGACACATGAGAAACAAATTATTGAAAGCAAAGAAATTTGAAATAGGGCTATCCCCAATCAATACGCAAACAAAAAACTGGCTCCTCAAGGGACATATGGAGAAAATGGAATCGCCCATAAAATCGGAGAAGCTGATGCAAACAATAGAAAAGATAATTAGTCGAATAATAATGAACAAGAACCCGATATGAAAGATGTCGATTGTGGATATAGCAAACAAGATGAGTGAATTAACGATATTTTAGGAACTGATGAGAAAGCATATGTGGGGAGCAACAGCAGAAACATGTTTAAGACGATTGGAAAATCAACTGTGGATTACAACCAGAAAAATTATCAAAAGAAAACTAGTAAGCACAGAAGATATTAGGAACGCAGTGGTACAGAAAAACGTGCAACAAATATTAGAAGAAGCAATTGAAAGATATAAAAGAGATAGTCCGCGATGCACATTTACTAAAATTATAAAGAGTGCGGAGATGATGAACTGGTGGAAGTCTGCGAAATGGTGACAAAATCACAGAGAGAAATGATGGAGGAAGAAGAATTGTTAAAATCCTCGCAATTACTACTGTCCCCGAAAACTCAGCAGACAATCGATAGAATAAAAATTGAAAAGTGGGGAGAAGTGAGCCCAACGAAAACAATCACGTGGATTGATACAGACGATGAACGTTTTCTAGTCGAGATTAAGGTAACAAAAGAGACTAGAGAAATTAAAGAAAGAAACTATCAGAAAATCAAAGAGCAACAAACAGTAGCAATGATGAAATTAATGTTTATGGAAGCGTTCACAAAAACAGAATTAGAAGAGCTACTTAAACCATATAACCAACTGGATATAGACATTGAATGCATCACATCAAGAATAGATAAGAAGGAAGAGATACGATTGAAGCTGAGCAGACGAGGGTTGACACAAGTGTTCTGGAATACAATTGCAGAAGGTAAAATGAATTACCCCGCCATGATAGGACTAGCAACAGCGCCAATAACAACAGGCTCATATGAAGAGACAATATTGATACCAATTATTCTTCCCAGATGGAGACTGCAGAAGGAAGTAAAAGTCACCAAAGCTTTCTTACATGAATATAAATCATACATTAATACGAAGGAGAAAGCCAGAGCAATGATAGAACGTGACGACTACAAGAAATCGAAGGAAATCATGTTGAGAAACGACAATCATGAAAGGGTGTACATCGAAGGGACGATAACCCCGTATCAGTTGTACATGCAAGGAAAACCAATATACATGCAACTACAAGATCTATGGAATGAAATTGAGAGCCATATTCCAAAACCAATAATGCTATTTTCTGGTGTTAATGACATAGTATGGATGGACATCTGGGAGAAGAAATACCGCTACTATGACGTCACGAAGAGAGTAGATTGTAAATATGATGAGAATAAATAAGAATGATCAGAGAGAAATTACCGAACAAGAAGTAACAGATAACATCAGTTTCTTTTACAAGGATGTAGCAAATACGTGGAGCTTGAGGAAAGCCTTTACATTTTTCTTCCCAGACATACAAATATGAGAAGATCTAGCCAACACTAGCTGGGCCGACACGCAGATGACGCTAATGATAGGGTTAAAGGGAATACAACTGTACCAAAGGTACTATGACATATTTTCGAGAAAAATCAACGAGTTGTGAGAGATAACTCCAATAGCAGAAAACATCAGAGAAGAAAAATTCCTGAAATACGCGAACACAGTAACTACAGAGAGAGAGAGAGGCAGTCTTAAAGATGACTAAACAATCTGAATTCGAAAAAACAAAATGGGAAGATCAACAGGCGGAATCGATAATACGAAAAGCGGACACCCTAGTACACGGAGAATGAGCTGTGCTTAAAATAACTCAAGCTGAGGATGGCATGTAGCATCATCCAAATCAACCTAAAGCTGCTAACATTGATTAAGAAGAATAAGATCAAAAAAAATTATGATTAAAAATACATTGTAAAAATATAGGATCAGTTTAGATTAATTTGTATTATGCAACCAAGTAAGAACTAGTGTCATTAATTAGAGATTGGTATTTGTCGATAATAATATTTTTGTTGAACCAGAGGGGGCAAAGTTGCTTCCATTATTTTTAGCTGCCATATTGGCAGACGAACAATTTAAATTTCAAAATCAACAGGTACTTTTCTGAAATACTATAAATAGATTAAATTCAATGTAAGCAATTGTTTAAAAAAATTCATTTGGAATTCTTATATTGTATTCTTGATGTGGTTTGAATATTTAGTACGATGTCAAAATAAATGAATTGTGTTTAGTAGTGGTCTGGATCCATCACGAGAACGATTCTAGGGTCTTTGTGCCAGACCACGAAAGTGCACTTAAGTTAGGTATAGGGGTTTTATTCTCATTTAGTTGACTACCGATCATTCTTGACATGTATTAAACATAACAAACTCGAAATACGGCTGGTAAGCCAAAACCTAGGAATTATATCTATATTATTTTAGATCCAAATTATTGACTATAACGTGGCCGTACATGTAGTAATTATTAAATGTAAGTTAGAAAGCTGCTAAATATTAAACTAGTTATTAAAGCCAATATATTTCAGTAATGGCTACATGTAATATTAATAATGCAGCTAGTAACAAGTCAGGTTGCATAAATGTGAAACACTTTTACAAATAGAGTCTAAGTCGAATTGTGTCTTGTCTTGAGTATACACTGAGCTAGGATAGGGTACACATAGGTTATATTGATGAGCTGAGAAGTGGAACTCAACCAAGTGGATCATCAGCAAACAAGTGAAACTGGATGTGGAGATCAGCTTCGGGCAGATGCCCACTATTAATCATTGGAGGAGATACTGTGTGGATTCCTCACCTAAATAGTGATTAGTTATGTTTTGTTAATTAAAGTTAATGGAACTATGTAAAAGCTAAAGCAGTGTTAAGTTAGTAAATCCCTACCCATAAGTACACAACCAATGTTATAGAGTAACACAGGAAAGCAGTGACAATGCCTGGTAAAGGATGTTACATTATCTTGTTATTATTGCAACGCGTTATTTTGAACTCGGCTTTGTCATCTAACTTTGTTTCTTTGATGTCTGCAGTTGCTCTCTTCAAATTTTGAAAGTGCAATACTATATCACTGTCTAGTACGTACTAATTGTTGGATAATGTTTGCGTCATTGAGTATGGACCAGACCAGATTGTTTTTTAGTTTCCGGGCATAGACTTTGTCACCTACTTTGTGCACATGACCATATATTTTTCTGTTATAATTTCTTTGTTGTCTCACCACTGATTTTTTTATGTTGTGACACATTGTCTCATGGATTCCCGTGATATTGGCTTTCAGTTGTTTCATGTATTCATTGTCCATTTTATCGCTATAAATGGTGTTATCACCATTGTGGAATGCACTGATGTGTTATAGAAGTACTCCACCATTTCTATCACCTTCCTCCACTTGTTGCCTCCTATTCTCGTGGTTGCCCCTCTTATTAGCTTTATCAATGTTTGGCTTAATCTTTCCACCACCCCATTGGCCTGGAGTGGTACGCCATAGTTTTCTCACTGACTATCTGCAGCAGTTTTGACATTTCTTGGAACAATGTGCTTTCAAATTGATGTCCCTTGTGTGTTATTATTGTTTCCATCAGTTCAAATTTTAGGATCCAGTTCTTCATTGCTATCTCTGCTGTCTTTTTCACTGTTGTGCTCTCCATTGCTATCATCCTTGCATATTTTGTAAAATTGTTGACCATTACCAATAATCACTGATAGCCTTCTTCTCTGGATAGCATTTCCAGATCTATGTATACTATCTTGTTGGGCTGTGTTGCAATTATTTTTTCCAAGGGTTTTTCATATTCTCGATAAGCACTAACATCTCCAGTTTTGTGGATCCATAGTTTTCCTTGCTTGTTTTCAGTTTTCAGCTGAAGAATTGTATTGGTAATTCTTTTCTGTTCTTCATTTGTTCCAATGTTGCTCCTATCACGACCTTGCTCACATCACAGTCCAAAATAAATTGCTCTGTGTAGTCTGGTGTGTTCAATGACGGTAATTTTGTTAGTGAATATTATCTAGCTCCTGTTCTTCCCAAGTCCAAACAAATGGCACAGACTTTCTCAATAATCTCGTCATTTTCACTGTCTTTCCAGCAATGTTTGGGATAAATGTTCCATAATAATTGAAAAAACCCATTATCCTCTGCACGTCCTTCTTGCTATTTGGTTTCTCTATTTTCCTGATCATGTCTCTTGCGTTGTCTTTTATACATATTTTCCCTTTCTCGATCACTCTTCCTAAGAATACTATTTTCTTCTTTAATATGTCGCATTTACTCCCATTTATTCTGAGTCTGGTTCTCTCTAGTATGTTTAGTGTTCTCTCCAATTTTTCTAGGTGTTCTTGCTCCATATCACTTGTGACTATGATGTCATCTATGTATGCACTGACCCCGTCTTCCATTTTGTGTGTTTTGTTTTTCAGTATTTTCACAATGTATTGCTGGAATGTCGCAGGAGAAGTGCAAAGGCCAAACGCCATGTAGACACACTCATATAGGCCATATGGTGTTATGAATGCTGTTTTCTCAATGTCTTCCTCTTCCATTTTTACCTACCAATATGCTCTACACAAATCTATTGACGTGAAATATTTGTGCTTACTTGCTTCATAGAGCATATCTTCTATTCTTGGGAGTGGGTATGAGTCTTTTTTAGTCACTTCATTGAGCTTCTGAAAATCTATGCACAACCTGAATTTGTTTCCTTGTTTCACAAACACCATTGGGGCAGCATATGGACTCTCACTTGGTTGGATAATTTTATTATCAACAACTCATTCAGTGTTTGGTTATATTCCTCTTTCAATTGTTCCTGTACTCTTCTCACCTGTAGTTTTATTGGATTATCTGTTGTTGTCACTATTTTGTGTGTTTCTCCTATCACTTGCCCCAAACTAATCTCTCTGTAATTCAATATTCTTCTGTGTCTCTCCAACAGTGCTTTCAGTTGCTTTATCTCACACTCCTCCAGATGTTGGTAATCTTCATACTTTATTTCTGGTATATTAAAGAACTTTGTTCTTCTTCGGCTTTTGTCCCTATGCCCTTGAATTGGCTTTTGGGACTACTCATCACTTTGATGGTGTTCATCAACTCACCCTTGAGTCGGTCATGTGGATTAACTTGCATTTTCATTTGCTCATCCTTGAATTGACTTTGCAAATTACTCACTCCATCTTCATTATTGATCAACTTCCAAATTGGTCTGACATTAGATTTGAAGTATTTACTGTATATCTTTATGTTTGATTTTTTCATGTTGACGTTTCTGTTCATTGTGTTTAGGATTGGAATTTTTCCTATCCCGTCTCTGATAGCACAGATGCTTGATGGCATTGATACTCTTTTTGTGTTGATCCCCTTGCTTTCATACAACATGATGTCTGCTGTTATTTGTCATTCTGTTATTATTATGTGCATCTTACACTGATATGGCTGTAGTTTTATATCTTCCTCTAGTTTGAATGTGATTATCATTCACTTTCCTTCTTCATCTTCAATTTCTATTTCTTCCTCTTGCACTTATATTGTCTTGTTGGCATAGTTTATCACGCAATTTTTTTCATCATAAAATCGTCACTAAGTATCACCTCATATGATAGTAGATTACTATGTGTATCCACCACCTTCAATGATTTATTGAATGCCGTATTAGCTATCTTCATTTGCACCAAGTTTATTACTCCTTTAGTGTCAATATACTCTCCAGATGTGTTAATCTATCATTTATAGGATTTCTCCAGATACTCATGCTTAAATCCCAGTTTTGTTATGCACTCATCAGTAATTATGGAGGTTGCTGTCCCATATCGATAATCACCTTCATCATTATTTTGTTTATCACCACTGTAATTGTATTCAAATTGTCCAAGTTCATCAGTATCATAATCATTGCTCACTTTTGTTGAGTTAGTGCTTTTAGTTTTCTGATTCTTCTTCTGTTTGTACTTCTTTGTCCATTTCTCTTTCTAAATATATTAAGTCGTCATCCTCATAGTATTCACATTCTTCTCCTATTATGTTTATCTGCTTTTTGCAATTTGGTTTTCTGTGGATCTTCTGCCCACAATTGTAGCATTTCACTTCCTTTTCTTATATTTTTCTGATTTTTCTATCCTTTGTCCTGAGTTTAATTACTTTCTTCAGTTTCATTTCTTCAAAGCTTTTAGTTGTTGTTTGGTTTCTAAATTTGCTTCTCCATGTTGGCGCCTCTCTGTGCCATGCTGCCTTTTCATTTATGCGTGCATTATTCTTAATTGTGGCCTGTATGTCAACCACCTTTCTTATAATTTTCTCGAGTTTATCGTAAACATCACATTTGATTTCTAACTGTGTTCTTATGTTGTTGGGCATACCTTTACAGATATGAGAAAAGAGATTGTACTTGAAGTATTTATTCTCCATTGAGTGTAATGTTAATACCTCTACTTATTGGATGTAATTTCTGATATCGTCAACATTTCTTCATTTTGGTGGCATTGAGGATGATCTGGTATTGGTTTTTGAATCATTCATTTTCGTAATACTCAATGAAGTCTCCTATCAACAATTCATAGTCTCTTTTTGTTTCAGTCTCCAATAACAGAAAATGTTGATATGCAGTTCCTGTTATATATAGATGACGTCTTGCTGCTGCTGCTTCCTGATTAACTTTTCTCTGAATCATTGTGATCTCAAACATTGGTAGCCACTCTGCACACGTGTGGTTGTACCCATCTATTTTTCTGGTAAATTTCAGCAGTGTTGCCTTACAGGGAGTTGTTTTGTTATTTTTATTATGCTGTAGTATCAATTTCTCGAATAATGGTTTCATTTATCTTTTCCTGTCCTCTTTTTTCTGGAACTGTCTTGTGATCACTCTCGTTATCTCGTTTATTATCTTCTGTTTCTCCCTTTCATTTTCTTATTCATATTATTCATAGCATTTGTACTCTCTCTTGCGAACAAGCTTGTCTCTCCTTTCAGTGACTGCTTCTAAATCTTTTTCTTTCCTTTGTATGAATTCCATCTCATGGGTTTGTATTTCTCCTTGCTTCTCATCTTCCATTAGTTGGGTTACCCTAAGCTTATCTTTTAGCTGTTCAAGTTCCTGTGCTTGGATGTCATCGTTCTCTATCAGCTGTGAAATTTCTTTCTCCAGGTCTCTGTACATTTTTTCCCATTTTTCGCTTTGTTCAAGGAACCTTTTGTTTGATTCCGTAAATTGCTGGGTTAACCTCTTCACTTCCTGTGGGCTCGTTTCTGGGGACATATGGATCGTCTGTAGTTCCATCATAGGGGACTGATCAGTTTCATTGGTCTGTTGTGTTGCTCTTGATGCCACTGGTGTTAACACCACTGGGTAAGGTTTTTTGAATTACCTTTTTTACTTCTGTTTGTCATTAATTCTCATCTCATTACGAGTAGTGGTCTTTCCCTTCCAGTTCAGATTCTTCCTGTTCAATGCTACGCATCTTAGCTAGGTGTATGACTAGTATTGACTTAGTTGACTTTTGATTGTTTTGATAAGTTTGGTTGCTTATTACATAGTAATTCTTGCTTTTAAAAATAACGGTAAAAAAGGTTCTCATTTATCTGAATTTTGCTGCTGATTCTTCTTGATGTTATTTTCTGTGCTAAAGAAATCCATCTTAATAGCACTTGTAAGGAACTTTGTAACCTGTCAACTGTTGTCATGTAGCATTTCCTAGCAAGCCCAATGCCCATTTATTTAAATCTAACTCTATAATTGTATGGTGATTTGGTGGGCAGGGATCTAACAGTTTATGTCTGCATGTCCGCTTAGCACTTTATTAATATGTTTTCATTTCAGCAATCCCAATTTGGTAAGGTGTCTCCAGCACTCAGCTCAATGAAGTTACCTATGTGCGCCTTAACCCGCGACTGTGCTGACTAATGAATAGACAACTCGACTTACACTCTTTTGTAATGTGTTTCATAGTCTCTTCATTTGACACAAAATTGTTATGAGTCTTTGCAACCTGACTTGGCACTAGCTGCTTCATTAATAATTAATTAACAAGTTCGCCATTACCAAAAAATATCGCCATTCAGATTACTAAGTAAATAATTAGCAGTTTTCTAACCTACATGTAATATAATTAATATAACAACCAGTCAAATTATCAGTCACATTATAGCCAACAATTTGGATCTAGAGAAATAATTATAAAATAACCTATCTTTGGCTAACTAGCTGTTTCTTGAGTCTATTATTGAATACATGTTTGAATACAATCAATTGTCAGCTAAACAGGTAATCAAAAAGTCCTAGTCATACACCTAACATAAGTGCATTTCGTGATCAGGGGCAAAGAACCTAGAATCGTTCCCGTCATAGTATCCTGACCACTACTCAACACAAACCATTTAGCTTGACATTGTTATTAAATAAGTAAACCAGATAATAAAGTAAGATAAGATATCTGAAGTATATACTTCATCAATTGTTCCAATGTTGCAATGCTATTTATACTTAAATCAAAATTAGTACCTGTTGATTTGAATTTTTAAATTAACTAGGCAGTTCTGCTTAGTTGGCTAAAAATAATGAGCAGCGATTTCGCCCTCTGCGTTTTGTCAAATCAAGTAATCAGCAGGCACTTGCTTTTATAATTTTTGTAATTTAATTTATAAATATTTAATGAGCACAATTCATCATTTAAGTTGCTTATTTGTTTTAGATCATCTGTTTCTTTCTTCTTTCATTGATCTTAGTTTCAGCAGCTTACTTGATGCATTATGCTACACGCCCTCCTTAGCTTGCATTATTTTTAGTACAGCTCTTTCTCAGTGCCCGTTTTATGATTGTTTCTGCTTTCTGGCTGACGGTTGCAAATTCGGGTTGCTTAGTCATTTTCAATACCACTTCCTTTTCAGTCATGATGATGTTTGTGTATCTCATAAACTTCGCCTCTTTTATGTCTTCCAATACAGGTGTTATATGTCTCAGTTCATTCATTTCTTCTGAGAAAATTTCATAGAATTTTTTGTATAGGTGTAGTCCATTCANAATATAACAACCAGTCAAATTATCAGTCACATTATAGCCAACAATTTGGATCTAGAGAAATAATTATAAAATAACCTATCTTTGGCTAACTAGCTGTTTCTTGAGTTTATTATTGAATACATGTTTGAATACAATCAATAGTCAGCTAAACAGGTAATCAAAAAGTCCTAGTCATACACCTAACATAAGTGCATTTCGTGATCAGGGGCAAAGAACCTAGAATCGTTCACGTCATAGTATCCTGACCACTACTCAACACAAACCATTTAGCTTGACATTGTTATTAAATAAGCAAACCAGATAATAAAGTAAGATAAGATATCTGAAGAATATACTTCATCAATTGTTCCAATGTTGCAATGCTATTTATACTTAAATCAAAATTAGTACCTGTTGATTTGAATTTTTAAATTAACTAGGCAGTTCTGCTTAGTTGGCTAAAAATAATGAGCAGCGATTTCGCCCTCTGCGTTTTGTCAAATCAAGTAATCAGCAGGCACTTGCTTTTATAATTTTTGTAATTTAATTTATAAATATTTAATAAGCACAATTCATCATTTAAGTTGCTTATTTGTTTTAGATCATCTGTTTCTTTCTTCTTTCGTTGATCTTAGTTTCAGCAGCTTACTTGATGGATTATGCTACATCAAAAGTTTTTTCCCATGAATTCATATATTTGTGATGACCATGCTCATTCCAAGATTTAAAATGATTAGCATATTAATAATTCTAATTAAACATTTATATCAAGTCAATTTTGGTAAGTATTATTAAAGGCTCCATTTTTTGTGTTATAGAGAATAAGAGTTTAGCAATAGAAATGCAGTCTTGATCAAAGATCAGCTATTGACATGTTGGCAAATAAAATTGGTATTAAACACTTCGTTCTGTTTAGCAAAAAATAGTTGACTAGTAATGATTTAGTAGATTACCAAAATTATCCTAGATTTAAACATTGGTTCACTTACTAACAGCCCTACTTTAAAGGTCCATTATATGTTACTGTAATAACAACCTATCTTAATGTAATGGCACTGGTTAATGAATCTGATATAAAATAAATTTTAGAAATTTTTTGAATGGTTTGAAATTTGACGTTATCAGTAACATTGCTTTGAATTGCAATTACATTTTTAAGCATTTTATATTTTAGTGGAAAGATATATGCGATATTTCTAAGATGCCACTTATTTTGTAAATAGATACATGTATTAGCCTCGATGTCACTAAAGAGGGAAATGGACTAGGCTTGAGAGAAATGGTCATTGGCCAAAATGGGCTTGACATTTCTGAGCCAACAATTTTATGAGGATTTTTTCTCCTTAAATAGATTAGCACCAGTGCACACGTTTTGATAAAAATATTTAATTGATGCTTTTTAGTATTTATAAATGAAAGAAATTTCAAGGTCAAAGGGAATTCAATTTAGTAGGAGGGCTTTAAATAACTTTAGAAAGATTAGAGTCAACCAAACAGTATTAGTTCAAACGACCCTGAAGTATTTTCTTCGCCTCACAGTTTTAGTACAGCCGGGGCCTAAGGTGCTGAATACAATAAACTCAAACCACATATTCCTTAACATAATAAATTAACTATTTTCTTTTTACGCAATTACCACGTTATGAACATAAATTTAAAATTTAAAAACCTGAAATATAATATGAAGAAATTTCTTAAATGTTGTAGCCATCTAACGAAACAAATTATCTCTCATTGGAAAATTTCTAGTGCAAGTGAATATAAACAATTAAAGCAAAAAAATTGCTTTGTAGGAACTATTTAATATTGAAATATACATAATGAAACTGATGAGAAAGTATGAATTTAATTAGTGCTCCTTCATTATTTTATAGAAAATTGAAATAGATTGGCTGACTTGAAAATGGTGAGCTTGGAACTTTTACAGTATAATCTGCCAATTTCCATCGCTGATTGTCACTAGTGTTTTTCGGTCAACCGTAAACGTGGCTAACATCAATGCATGGTTTCAATTTTCAAGTCAGATTTTTAGAAGCCATAAGATAAACTTTTAATTTGACTTTCAAGCAGAATTCAACACGGTTTTTATAATTAATAAGGAGTTTTATATTATATTCAATGAAAATTTTACAGCTGGAAAAGATTCAATATTAGCAGATGAGGCAAGCTTCGGTTTTTAACAAATCCAAAACCCCCAGCCGCAAAATACTAATCGTCACGCCACTAACTCCGATAAAAAGTACATTAAATTAATGTTTGTTTCAAATATAAATGTTATGTTCATTACATCAAAATAGAAAAAATTCAGTTTTAAAATCCATACATTAAAAATTCTACACACTAAACTTGAGAAATAACATTTATGCAAAAAATTTTAGACCAGAAAAAAATGTATCTGGTTGTGCCCCTTAAATAACATCAATGAAAAACAATGAAACTTTAGCCCACACTAAGGGAGCTTAGAACAATTTTTAATATTTACAGAAANGCCTACCCAAGTTTAATTTTTATATTTCTAGCAAACTATAGAGAACAAAATAAATTGGGCATACATTAATAGACAATTCTGTAATAAAGCAAACAATATCTAGCTATTATAGATTCAAATTAAAATCCAAATGTTAAAGTACAAAATTATATACACACTAACTCCAATAAAAAGTACATTAAATTAATGTTTGTTTCAAATATAAATGTTATGTTCATTACATCAAAATAGAAAAAATTCCGTTGTAAAATCCATACATTAAAAATTCTATACACTAAACTTGAGAAATGTATCTGGTTGTGCCTCCTAAATAATATCAATTAAAAACAATAAAACTTTAGCCCACACTAAGAGAAAAATATAGAACACTACATTCTTTTCATAGAATTTTATTAATATTTTAAGCAAAAAAGTGTGCTTGTACTAAATATTTGCTTGCATTATAAGCTTAGAACAATTTTTAATATTTACAGAAAAAACTTAAAGTAAAGTTAAGAATGAAAATTGTTAATGTGTGTAAGATTGGCGATTTCTATTTCAAAACAATCAATACTTGCTGAAAAATACAGGAAATTATATTCAAATATAAATATTGCACAAAGGTATTGCCTGCCAAAGTTTCCTTTTTATATTCCTAACAAAATATAGTAAACAAAATAAATTGGGCATAAATTAATAGACACTTTTGTAATAAAGCACACACACTATATAGCTATTATAGATCCAAATTAAAATCCACATGTTAAAGTACAAAATTATATATATAAACATTAACAACTATGCAAGCTAAAACTCAAAAGCGTAAATGATAAAAAAATGTTACCTCTAGTGCTGAATGAAATCTGCTCTCCTAAATAAAAGAATTAGAGAAATTTACCACTTTGCATCATCGTCAATGAAAAATATATAATACATAGAATTACAAATAATTTCTAATAAGTGCACATCATATTCAAATATTATAGCTTTCAATGCAGAATACATACTTTAAAATTAAAAAAGAATACTACAAAAAATTTAAAAAATTTAAAATTTGATAATATCTTTAACTGAAAGAATACTAAAATATTCCCTTTTTTACACAGAATTAAAGAATTTTTAAGAGAAAAAAGACTGCTTCTATTAAATAATTCTTTAGCACAATAGGTTGAGTGGGTTTTATAATTATTCTGTTATATATATATAAAGGAATTTTGTAAGAAATTTGCTAGATTATATAAGACTCCTAAATTCTATTAAAAATATTTAATAAATTTGCAAAATAAAATAACATATTTCTCAGAACAAAATATTAAAAAAAATAATGCGCTAGTCATGTGAAAGATTCCTTAATCTCCAATCTCTAAAAATATAAATTGAAAAAGAAAATATTTAAAAAAATGAAAATTATTTAAACTTGAGTATATTACATAGAAATTCATAAGTTTTAGAATACATAAAAATTGATTTACAAATAATTTGTTACTGGAAGAGGCAGAGATTTTGTTAAAACTTGGTACTTAGATTTGAAGGAATTCTACCTTAAAATTTGCTAAGGTTGATATGATGTGTATGGCAGGAAATTTAAAACATCCTGAAGGATAAAGTAAATTATTTATGAATAATCAATATTGCAATTAAATGTCACCTTTCAAAACTTAGGACTACTTTCCTAACTGAAATTGATTTACATGAGGAAAATTTTTGGAATGTTTCAAACAGAAATTTTCTGTAAATTTACCCCTGAATGAAATAGATTCAATAACAAAAGCCAAACAACTAAAATATCTACACTAAATTAGAAGAATAAACATTATGTTGAAATATTAGACAAGACAGACTATCTATCAGGTTATGCTTCTTAAAAGCTATCAATTAAAAAACCTTAGCCTACAATAAATAAAAGATATAAAACACTGAATAATTTTTATAGAATTACACTAATTAACAAAACTAAGGATTGATTTTACTAAGTTTTTCCTTGCAGAATAACCTTGGAAGTATTTTGTAATATTTACTGAAAAGACTTAAAGAGATCTAAGAATGAACTTTGTTAAAGTGTGTAAGATTAATCATTTCTATATCAAAACATTCAAAATTTGCTGTAAACTACAAGAAATTATATCCAAATAATAAATTTTTCCCAGAGGTATTGCCTACCCAAGTTTAATTTTTATATTTCTAGCAAACTATAGAGAACAAAATAAATTGGGCATACATTAATAGACAATTCTGTAATAAAGCAAACAATATCTAGCTATTATAGATTCAAATTAAAATCCAAATGTTAAAGTACAAAATTATATACACACTAACTCCAATAAAAAGTACATTAAATTAATGTTTGTTTCAAATATAAATGTTATGTTCATTACATCAAAATAGAAAAAATTCCGTTGTAAAATCCATACATTAAAAATTCTATACACTAAACTTGAGAAATGTATCTGGTTGTGCCTCCTAAATAATATCAATTAAAAACAATAAAACTTTAGCCCACACTAAGAGAAAAATATAGAACACTACATTCTTTTCATAGAATTTTATTAATATTTTAAGCAAAAAAGTGTGCTTGTACTAAATATTTGCTTGCATTATAAGCTTAGAACAATTTTTAATATTTACAGAAAAAACTTAAAGTAAAGTTAAGAATGAAAATTGTTAATGTGTGTAAGATTGGCGATTTCTATTTCAAAACAATCAATACTTGCTGAAAAATACAGGAAATTATATTCAAATATAAATATTGCACAAAGGTATTGCCTGCCAAAGTTTCCTTTTTATATTCCTAACAAAATATAGTAAACAAAATAAATTGGGCATAAATTAATAGACACTTTTGTAATAAAGCACACACACTATATAGCTATTATAGATCCAAATTAAAATCCACATGTTAAAGTACAAAATTATATATATAAACATTAACAACTATGCAAGCTAAAACTCAAAAGCGTAAATGATAAAAAAATGTTACCTCTAGTGCTGAATGAAATCTGCTCTCCTAAATAAAAGAATTAGAGAAATTTACCACTTTGCATCATCGTCAATGAAAAATATATAATACATAGAATTACAAATAATTTCTAATAAGTGCACATCATATTCAAATATTATAGCTTTCAATGCAGAATACATACTTTAAAATTAAAAAAGAATACTACAAAAAATTTAAAAAATTTAAAATTTGATAATATCTTTAACTGAAAGAATACTAAAATATTCCCTTTTTTACACAGAATTAAAGAATTTTTAAGAGAAAAAAGACTGCTTCTATTAAATAATTCTTTAGCACAATAGGTTGAGCGGATTTTATAATTATTCACTGTTATATATATATATAAAGGAATTTTGTAAAAAATTTGCTAGATTATATAAGACTCCTAAATTCTATTAAAAATATTTAATAAATTTGCAAAATAAAATAACATATTTCTCAGAACAAAATATTAAAAAAAATAATGC
>CABFPE010001031.1:131430-162323 GCA_900660155.1 Hofstenia miamia | reverse complement strand
TATATATATATATATATATATATATACATAATAACTGACTTGACCATGCCTTTATTTTATGCTGCAATGTCCAGTGCAGTAGGCATGACGCAGTAACTGCCGCAATATGGGCAATGTTTTTCTTTAATAATATTTTGAACGTGGTGAAAATATTTCTTCACAGTATCAACAATAACTTTGCACAACTTTGCACAACTGATAATCTAGGACGAAGTATAACAGCAATATTAAGTGAAATGTAGATCCATGAATTTCTAGTTTTCAAAAAAAGTTTTAAGTTTCTCATGTATATAGATTATATTTTTAATCTGAGCAATATTCATATTGCGATTTACGAATTCAATCAATTAATGTGAGTAATTTTTTGCATAGACACTGGAACTTTGATAATGGGATGACAATTCATGTGTTGTAGATTTTGTTGGTATGGAAAATGGCAGCTGTGATGCCTTTGCCTGCGGTGTATTGTATGCTTCAATAGATAAAAGTTTATACATAAATTGATCCAGCTCAAAAATCACGAATCTGCTGAAGCTATCAGTAATGCATGTTGATTTCCAGTACAAAAAGATCAGTTAATTTCTGTATTTATTTGAAACTGGCTTTTGCATGCTGCCTTCATGGATACTGCATTATCAGTACACACAAATCATTGGGGAGATGACAAGAAGTTCATGTATAAAAAACTGTGCAATAAACTGTGAAATATGAGATTCAGTACTATCAGTATTAATAGTGACTATAGAGAGAGGAAAAGTAGTCCATTCCCAACTCTGATCTAAACCACATGCAATAATTTCTTCATATGGAAACAAATATGCTCGTCTGCAGACCAAAAGTCAGCGATCTTGTGCCATATTTTTAAAATATTTTGGAAATTGCAGTTTTACCAATTTTCCTTGATCCAAAATGATTGATTGCTATTGTATACCTTGTTTGTAGCGTAAGTACATTTTGCAGCAAAGTTAGAAGCATCTCATATAATGTCAGATTCAGCTGAAATGGTTGCAGTTTGATGCGATTAGTTCATTAACTGTTTTTTGCCACGCATTTGCCAATGTTGTTGTTAGTTTTGATAATTCAAAAAATGGTTTGATGTTCATAAAACTTGAACTACTAGAACCACATTTCCTGCTTTATTGCCCTGTTGCAAATCCAGGGCTACTTTGATTATTCCATTTTCAACTCATCAAATAATACGAATTCTGAAGGTTTTTTGCATTTTGTACAACAAAGAAATTGTGTTAAAATATCTTCAGATATTTTGACTGCTTTAATATCGGCTGTTAAAGTCTTTAAATATTCATGAATAAATTCAATTTTGTTGCAATTACGCAACTGCAAATTTCAGCTTAAATTTATTTTACAATATCAAGTATCAAAAACCATGGGAAGCACAAATGTATGCAGTCCCATCCCATCCCATCACATAGGATTCACATTGGAATATGATTCCTATAGACAATTCTGGAAAGTCCTGTAGAAAAGTTTTTCAATCCTAAAATTATATTAATATTTTCATTTAAGCAAACATATAAAACACTATTCAATATCAAATCAACCAAACTCGAATTGACTCAACCCAACTCAAAATCTCTTAATGATTAAATTTCAAGTTCAGTTGCATCGGATTCTTAGCTTCACTCGACTCCACTTGCAGTAAAATTCTTCATGGTATACACCTCCAGTATGTTCATATATATATTTATAACAATATATATATATATATATATATATATATATAAGGCTATGTTTATAGAATGGCCATGTAATAGTGTTGCTTAAAAAGTTTAACTATAAAATATTATACAGAACTGTTTTAGTTACTTCAACATTTTCTACATATTATCATTCAATTGCATGAAAGACTTAAAATTTCGCCTTTTCAACCATACAACGTGGAAACCATTAATATGGACTAGTATAACTCTTAATTAGATATAAATATTCAGGTGCACTAATACCCAATTTTAGAAACAAATCAAATTACTTCTAGAAATTTTCCTTGAATGATACATGATTTTATATTTTACTATGTTTTGAATTTGATAGTTGCTGATGCATATTTTATTGGCTAAAAACTATTAAATGCAATTGATTTGTAGTATTTCCGCCTCACGCATAGTGTCAGTTCTTTGAAATTAGCCAGTGCAGACCAGCATTATGATATGCAAGCTAGTCAGACCTCAACATTTTAAAATTCTGCCTTAATTGTAAACATTCCAGAGAAAATTCACTGGTGTTGTAATAGATTGCTTCTTCAAGATCAATATTTACAATGATATCAATAAAATTATCATTATTTTGAAAAAAAATTTTATGAATGGTATGATTTCAAACATATGTTTTTGTATATAACGATTAATACAAAAAATTTTCAATTTCTAAATACCAAATGAATTTCTAAAATAAGGTGGTCATTATGTTCCAAGTGAGCCAACATCAATTTCCCAAAAATTGCTTCCGCAGTAATAATTAGAATTGATAACTCCAATAACATGTACAGAATTTGCATTTGCTTTCCTGATTTAGTTGAATAATGTCTATAGAAACATCACTTGATTAATAATAGGAAGACTTTTTCTGAAAAATGTTGCTGAAAACACTGTTGAAGAACTGTTTGCACTTTATAAAAATTATGCAGAATCTTTCTGTAAAAACTTCAACAAATGCTATATTGCTGGAAATAATAGTTGATGAATGTAAACATTGCACTGAAAAGAGGAGAAATCCTACTTATTACTGAAGTCGGGGTTACTCTACCAGTCAACAGACTGAAGAGTGCGTGTCAACAGATCAAGTCCGTGACTCCTCCCCAGGAAGTGTGCCCGCTAAGGCTGGCTTAATCATGCTTGACCTCTGGCGACCCCTGGCACGCAGAGTGCTGATCTGTGTTGAGTCTGATCAGCAGAGAGTGAAGCCGAAGGCTGAGCTTCATGAGAGGGTTGCGCCTCTCCAGCTTTCGCCAACCAAGGCTACTAACTGGGTGACTCGTGAGCACTTACTGTCTGCCTGTTATAAAGATCCAAAATAATATTTGAAGATAATACACTTGAGTGCAAAGCACTAAGCGACTAATCATCTCCATCCCCAAGATTGAATTAAAGATGTCGGATCATAACTAAAACCTATGATGAAGCAAAGCTCCTTCATAGGTACGGCACAGCAAATGCTGTCCTAGGCCTATCTAGAGGCCAGAGATAGAGGAATTCTCCATATAACTGCCCTCATAGACGCACTCTATGACTCTGGGCACCGGCAGCAATTTAATGCTTAGACGTCGCCGTCTGCTCCACAAAACTACCAGACAGTCTCACATCATCATCACCGCCCCCACATGTGCATAGCACACATGGCAGCGCCTTCGTTTACGCTGTTGTTTAACGTCCACTCTTGGTCCGGGACTCCGCAAAGCGACGCGCCCGTCAAGTGTTAGCTCAGCACCACCCTTATGATTGGCTTTCGCCTTTCATAAAGGGAGGTTAGCTTCTCCAGGAACCACCACGAGGAGGTTACTCTCTAGGACGGTTCAGGCACACTTGCCCTTTCGGTTCCCATTACTGAAGTACTATTTTATGCACTGTGCTACTAGTTAAATTCCAAATATTTACTATAAAATGTGTTCAAAAGCCTTTTACATATAAGTTTAAATACTTAACCTGAATTGATCTTGGAAATTTAGATTTTCTTTGTCATTTATTGGCGACATAATTCATGTAATCATATTGTTTATTTTGAGACTGAGATCAACAATTTTTCCTATAAAAATTTGGATGCTTTACAACTTCATTTGAAATATGAATAAATATAAATATGTGCATAAAATGTGTACGCTGGAAATTGATAAATTTTTATGCAAACACATTTTTATATATAACTTATTGATATATTCATGTTAATAGATTTTAAATATTTTTAATCATGTTTATTTTTATTATTGATATAGAATTTGTGCATTTATTTCTTAATGAAAAAACTTAGACTGCGAATGGAGGCCATGGAATAAATGGGGTTCATGTACAAACAATCAGATGAGTCGAATGCGTACTAAAGACTCCAATAATGATACAATGTGTGAAGGCCCTAATCAACAAAGTGTTTACTGTGGCGATAGCATGAATGTAAACTATTCTGTGCCATTACCATATTCAAAAGGAGTCTTTGAACTCTATTCAATTGGTAGTTTTCAGCTCGAATATTGTTTTCACACTGATGCAAAATACCATGATGCATCAATTCTGGTTGCAGTTAGGATTACATACCCATCAACTACATATTACTGTGGAACTCGTGATTTCACACTAGATTGTGTGAACAAATATGCAAATATTATTTTACCTAGTGAATTTGTTGGAGAGTATGCCTATGTTACTAAAGATCATATCAATGGAGAAACTCAAAAAGCTGTTGCAGGATGTACCTTTGAATGCATTCAAACAGACTATTATAATTATATAGCATTAACTTGTAAGTACATTTATTCAGTTCTATAAATTCACTTTAGACCTTATCAGGACATCTGAATCAACACACGTTGTCGGACTTCTGTTAACATTTTGTTGACATCATATTATTGCTTATATCAATCAATAGATATTTTGAAAACATGTACTGATGAAGATTATATTCTTGTAAGTATACGCAATATTTTTTATAATACATAAACTATTTCTACTGCTACTAAGAATTGATCATTAAAGTAAAAATTTACAGGGAATTTAATACAAATATTTGTTGTTATTTGTAGATGCACTTAACAGATAAAACTACAGTCCCTCAAAACAACACCACTGGTATTTATAAAAAAGAATGTCAAGCTATATAGAACAATCTTTGCTAGATGTTGATTAACAAAAAATTATGGTAAAGCAATTAGAACACTGATGAAAAATTGAACACTTTTATGTGATTGATGAACACTTGATGAAATTTATTTTGTTGTTTATCTATAAATTTGGTTTGAGAGACAACAATACAAAACCCTTTTCTTGATGCTTGGCTGTTCAAGACTACTCTTAACATTGTTTTCAGCAAGCAAAAAAATATTTTTCGAAAATAGGATTTATCAGTTTTTTTTAAGAGTCAAGCAAATTTATTGCTAAAATAAACAAACAAATACTACAAACTACTATACATGTATATTTACAAAATTAAAAATATGCATACTTACTTAAAGGGCGTAAATGTCAAATGAAATCTGTCCATGCGCTTAATTTGTTTGATATTCCTAATAGTGATTGTTTGGATAATAAAAGTTTTTTAATTTTTCTTCGGAAATATTTATAAATTTTTTCCTTTTTTATTTCGAGATTTAAGTCATTCCATAATCTAGAAGCTTTAAATATAAATAATAATAACGAAAATAATTTATTTTCAAACCTTTGTATAATACAAAAAAGTATAAAAATACTTATTAAGGTTTAAAGTAAATTGTTTTCCTTAATTCCACTTAGTAGCAAATTGATATTACTTAGTTACAGACTTCATTCTTTAAATATCCAAATAAGTTCTTTTCTTTGTGATAATTCTAATTTAATTTTTTTCTTAAATTCTTTAAATTAGATTCTTATTTAATTTCAGGTTTAATCTGTTCCACAGATCAATACAGTAATTAATAAAACAGTTCTTCATGATTCTTTTTCTAAATTTAATTTTCTATAGCACTTAGTTCTAACATGGAGTTTTGATGAAATATCTTTGTTTGATCTAATTTTGAAAAGTATTTGTAGTGATTTTAGTTTTTGTAGATAGTCTGATGTTTTTTGATTACTTTTTTGCCATATGTTAGATAAACTCCAATTCAGCATTCTTTCTAACTAATTTTTTGATCGCTTAGATAAGTTTGTCAGCAAACATGTCAAATGATTGTAGGTATGTGAACCAGAAATCCTATAAATTTTGGAATTATAAGATTTGTTCAACTTTTTTGTACATGGATGAATTAGCTAATTATATCCATGCTCCTATAAAATATCTATCATTGACAAGATTCATTACTTGAAATAAAAATTCTCAACAAAATGTTGACAGACTCCTGATAAGTGTTAAGTAGAATAAGGTGAATTACGTCTATTAGATGTGTTTAGCAGTATATATATATATATATATATATATATAAATTTCATTGCCCGTTAATTTACTCTAACTTACACTTGCTTGTAATTCCCATGCTCAAATCACGATGGTTATTCTAATTTCTCGTTGATGCAGTATTAACTGCTTGCTACCAGTTGAATGCGGCACGTCTCTTAGATCAAAATTTATTAATCTTTCTTGCTCAAAATTGATGGCGATGCTAGAATATATATATATATATATATATATATATATATATACATACACATACATACGACACTATTTAATGAATGTACATTCCAAATTCTTACCTCATAAATCGATAAATATTCTATTTTAGGCTGTAAATGGAATTTGTGGGGATCGTGGCAACCTTGTACAAATCAAAAAATAATAAGAACACGCACTAAATTCCCATCAGATAGTGATGCATGTGTAGGCTCTGGTGAAGATTCTTTTTATTGCGATGGTAGTCTTATTGCTACGTATTCCTTTCCATATAAGTATGGTAGTAGTGCACGGGTTGATACTACACTTAAAGGATCACAGGATTTAGCATTTTGTTTTTTTCTTGATGCAACAATTTTCAATGAGAAAATTCTGATTGATATGGTGTTTAGGAGTGATGAAGGAACTAGACGCTGCAATGGGCACCTTGCAGGAATGGAATGCATAAGTCTAGGTGCAAAATATGTTCTTCCTACTGAATTTGTTGGTGAATACTCATATCTTACAAAGGCTCATTTTGATACTTTGACTCAGATTCCTATGCCTTCAAGCTCTTGCACTTTTCGTTGTAGACGCAAAGGCTATAAAAACGGAGTACAATTCGATTGTAGTGGAGCAAAGTAAACATGAAGTGTATTATTTGGTTTGTTATTTGAAAAATCTTTAAGTTTGTTTTGCAATACAGATAGCTCATTTATACAATACTATTTATATTCTCTACAATTCAGTCAAAAATTACTAAGTAGACGTAGATGCTTTTGGTTTTGTAGATGTACAGTTTTGTGGCTAAATAATGAATTTAAGTCAGTAATTTACCAGAGCTAGCAGATATGACAGGACAAATTTTCATTTAATAAGAATAATTGACAGCCACAGCAACTGTAGTGTCAATTTCATATTTGACTCATGTATGTATTATACATTTCAATGAGGTTTCTGGAGAGCTAGTTATCAAATAAATATTCTATATTGGTAGTTATTGCAGCCTACGTATATTAACTAGCTATTTCTTATTAAACAGAAAATTGAGACCTTATTACAGTCCAAGTAATACACAATTTTCTGAAAATAACTTTGCATTCACATAAACGATTACAATTTGTATCTGTCAGCATGCTTATTTGTACAGTATGACTTTTTCTTAGTGAGATAACAATACTTTTTGAACAACTTACTAAGATTCCAAATGGTCAATAATTCCATGCCAAAAACATTTATAAATTGATTTTTCATGTTTTTTAATATATCACTAATTATTTTGATGCGTTTTGATATGTTTCGTAATTTATTATTTTCATATATATTGATCCTCTTCCTTTAATTGACAAAATATTTCCAATAGTAGTTATTAATTCATTGGAAAATCCTTAATTTTTGGAGTTAAAAGTATAGTTATTAGGGAAGATTATTGTCAATTGGAATGTTGATTGATGGAAACTAAATAAATTGTGTGTTCATTAGATTAAATAATTGACATAAATACGATCAATAACTTAATTGACTTATCATATTGAAGATAAAATAAATCACTACTTACACTGGTTTTCATTTTTTCAAATTCTTAGCTTAGGAATTGATGGCATTTCAAACATCTACAATGTTAATTAAAACCATATTAGGAAAAATTTGATGATTTGTAATAGAAACTATCAGTGAAATGACTATTACTAATTATGTGTCTTTTTTGTTGTTCTTAAAAAATCACCAAAAATGTCCATCATTCTACTGTTATTCTTCTTAGGAACTTGGTTTTATCATGATGAAAATTTGGAACATATTTCAATATCTAAGAGGAATCAATTAATAAAAATTTTTCTACAAATATTTTCTTTCTGATGGCTTCTGAGTCATAATCTACATTTCCATTGCTATGCTTAACATTTGTACAATCATAATTCAAAATTCCATTTTATGTTGAAAAAAAATTCAATTCATCACCTCCCCCCCACCCCCGCCCCCAATTTAAAATGCCACAAACTTCCTTAAAAATTATATTCTTCATCGGGTGATACAGTTGCTTATAATGAGAGTAATTTTCTTTTAAACTTAATGCAACTGCCAAATTTTATAGGTAAATATTTATTTATAGTAATTTGAAAAATTTGTGAAAGCAAAAAATTCACAAATTTTCACAGAGGTAGATTTGATGTTCATGAAAATAAAGACAAACAAAAGAAAATATCGCATTATCTAATTATAAATATATAATATATTAAAAGAGTGAGTGAAAATTTCTAACAAGTTTCTCAAGATATCATAAAAATGAAAGAAACTGAATGTTGGAAAGAAGTTCTATTGTTGAAAGATTTAATTTTTATCTCTGAATACAGTATGTGATCGTAGATTTCACTGTATTTTGTTAACACTAAGTTTTAAAGAAGATGGTCTAATTAGCTTTTAGAAATGTAATACACCAAAACACTATTATAAACCTTGCAGGAGCAATAATGCAAACATCACATTACGAGATTGAATTTGCAAAAACTAATTCAATTTTATTTATAGTTTAAAATTATTTAAGAATTTAACATTTAGTGATAGTTTGGGGGTACTTCTAGGACCCCAAAGCTATTAATATTTAAGAAATTGACCTTTCCATTTTAGCGTAAGCTGTACAATATCGCACAATTAAATTATATAAATTGACAGGAACATGTTTTAAAATGATGGACCTCACTTCCTTCTATATAATAGACGTTGGTAGGCGACAAATTCTATCAGCAAAATGCCACCTTTTCAAAGACAGATACAATATGTTTGATAGAGACATTGTCAAGGGCTATACTGAACATCCCATAGCTCAATCCAAGTTGCATCTGCTGAATCTCCAAAAAGAATAAAACATGATGTGCTTAGAGGAAAACCAGTTTGTCGTGAGATATTCAACAATTATGCTGCATTTTGAAAGGAAGTAGCTATTTTGCTTTCACGAAATTATACTAGGTATCAACAAATGAATACATGCATTGCAGATATATAAAGGGATTAATGAGACTAAGCTAGTTTGGAAGTCCTGCTATGCAGCTATGGCTCTGGCTTTGGCCATTAGTTAGGGATATGGTTAGAGTTAGGTTGGGAGTTTTCGTTTTGGTTTGGCATATTGTTTGAGTTATGGTTTTGGTTAAGGTTGTTATTATTGTGTTAATAAATTAGCAATTTTTGCTATTTATGTAATTATTTAATTATTTACACATTCTCAAGAAAATATGTGGCGAATAAAATGCAAAAAAACATATCCTTTGAAGAAAGGCAACACTACAATGCTTGCTGCTTCACGATGCAGAAAGTTTTCGTGACGGCATAAAAATGCAGGCCAATTTAAAGCAGTTGCTAAAATTTTTTTTGCCATGTATTAAAATACCGCGTGAAATCAATTTTTGTACGCCATCGCACGACAGAAATATGTTTAGAGCACATGGAAGCAACGTCAAACTTACACTATTTTCTTATATATAGCTAGACCTCCCAAACCAGTTAAGTCAGGGTATCGACGAGTTAAGGCATCGGAAATGATGAAATCGAACAAAGGCACAATTTCCAATCAGTGATGCCCTCGTGAGAAATCATAAAAAAATTAACAAATTCCAAATTTGCTTAAGGTCAATGTTGTTTAATTCTTTCCCATTCTCACACAGAAAAAATTTTGCCCTCTAATTTTAAGTGGTTTGACGCAACTGTTTAGAGTGTTTTATTGTTTTCTATGTTTAGATTCCGGGAGGATCGGGTGAAGAATAAATCAGAATAAGTTAAACGTTTGTTAGAAAAATTCTAGAAATTTCAAGATTTTTTGCACCCACAGCCTAGGGCAACATGACTCATTTACTTAACCCAGGCCCACAGTCAGCCCACGAATTTTTGTCAATTTGTCAATATTTAAATAAAATGGACACAACTCTAAACAAACAGAAGTTATTTGGAAAAAAACAATCAATGTAAAGTTAAGAGCATGGAATAGTTTGTTGAGTTGACGAAGCTACAAATCATAAAAAATTTAAGCTGAGCTATTTAGCAAGATTAGTTAGTACTTGTGGCTCATAATTCAGTTCATCTATTTCTGGCCATATCCCCTCACGCGCGGAAATTAATATTTTTTCAGCTACTCAGCACGTGGCAATGTGGGCCGCGTAGGCCCGCAGCCCATTGCGTCTGACCCAAATTCCATATATTCTTGCCTTTTCCCACAAAATTGCCATAAAACGTGTTGAGTCGTGTAAAATAGCAAAATTTTTCTGAACAGATTGACTCACGAAAGTCCCTAGAAAATCCGATGATGCTTTAACTGGCCATGTGAAAAAAACCGTTTTCGATAACACGCATCTTTGTTAAGCTTGTATAAAAAAAACTAATGGTATTTTTCAATTTTATGGAGGAAGTCACACTAGCAAGTGATTTCGTTTTAGCACTATCGCATGTGCCACTGCTTAAATATTCGTCTGTTAGGATAGAACATAATTTATAAACCAGGATAAAAATGTTGTATTTTACAATTTTTAAATACAAATCTATTTATGTACAATAAATATTTAGTAATACGAATTATAGCTCAAATTATAAATCTTCTTTAAATGAAAGACTTGAATTGACAATATTTGTATTNCCTGCACTGCCTTGACATTCAAAAGCTAGGGGGTGAAATATATAGCCTTGTTGAACAATGTCACAATATTTAGATATTTTTCGGGATTCAGCATCTGTTGCAGCTTTAGTATTAACAAAAGTTGAAATCCGACTGAGAGCAAGTTCATGAACTACTGTAACATCCCAAACTAAGGAGCGTCCTCTTGACCAAGGAACAGTAGTCACGCCATCAGGTTGTTTCCCATCTTTTCTGAACAATCCTGGTGGNTTCGTTTTAGCACTATCGCATGTGCCACTGCTTAAATATTCGTCTGTTAGGATAGAACATAATTTATAAACCAGGATAAAAATGTTGTATTTTACAATTTTTAAATACAAATCTATTTATGTACAATAAATATTTAGTAATACGAATTATAGCTCAAATTATAAATCTTCTTTAAATGAAAGACTTGAATTGACAATATTTGTATTTTTTTTAATGAACTCCATAAATTTTGCTTTATTTTTTGGACGTCATCCCTTTAGCACTTTGTTCTTCAATTTAGCATTTGTTTGTCATTATTTCCTAAATATTCTTTTTTTTCCTTAATGTCCAATCTATCTAGAAGACATAAAACAATTCTTCTAATGAAGATTCATCTTCTATTGTCCCCGAAATGCAAGCGGCATTTCTCTGCTGAATTATAATACTCAAGCGTTTTTTAAAATATTCTGCTGCACGTGGTTCCTTTGATGAAAATATTAGGGACTTGCCAAGTTGGGAAATAAAGTCTCCAGTTAATTTACCTGCACTGCCTTGACATTCAAAAGCTAGGGGGTGAAATATATAGCCTTGTTGAACAATGTCACAATATTTAGATATTTTTCGGGATTCAGCATCTGTTGCAGCTTTAGTATTAACAAAAGTTGAAATCCGACTGAGAGCAAGTTCATGAACTACTGTAACATCCCAAACTAAGGAGCGTCCTCTTGACCAAGGAACAGTAGTCACGCCATCAGGTTGTTTCCCATCTTTTCTGAACAATCCTGGTGGTTCCAAAATTGAAGGGACGTCGATCATTGAAAAAGTGCGCTTAAAAAGGTTATTCAATTGAGAAGGATGTGCAAAACGACCGGCGCTCTTCTTACAAGACAATCCATGAAGACCATCAGATGAAATATGTGCGCCACAAATACAGGTATGTTGTTCACATACACGAACACCAAGTCTAGAGGCAGTACGGATACGCTAAGTGACATTGTTCATCTTCAGGTTAAGTTTGTTTGATGGAAGAACATTGAACCATGCTCCAGCTAAATTACCTTGAATTGCCTGAAACCTTGCAAGATCTATTTCAGACAAATGTCTCACTAGGAAAATCTCTAGTTGTTTGAAGACAAAAAAATACCCATTTCTTTGAATAGAAGAAGCTTGACCATCTGGAGTTTGCGAATTATTAGACAGCTTTAACCACAAATTCAAAGCATGTGCTTTTTCAATCGTAGGGAGACATCCAGGAGCAATCTTTAACATCAAGTTTTCACACTTGGCCACAGATGCAAGAAAACAACTGGATGCTAAAATATGGGTTAAATGTATTCCTAAGCCACCTAAGGAAACTGGTAGACAAGCTTGTACAGTTGCATTTTCTGACAAATTTATAAATCATTAGAACAGTACAATCTATTATTATTAACATCCTCAAGTTTAACATCGACGAAAAATTCGGTAAAATATTCAATAATGCACTTATAATAATGCCTAAGCAATTGGAGCAAAAAACGATATTGGAGACAGTATTGCACTAAAGTAATTCAAATTGCATTTAATTATTACTAAACAAAAAACTATTTACAATACAGCCTTGTGCATAGTAGTTCGGAATAATGTTTTTCATATTAACGTTGTTGTCTTCGTTGTTACTTGTACTTTGAAAGTGTGAACTCTTAATTTCAGAATGTACCTATTAGCATTTACGTCTAAGCTTTACATTTCTGACAATTTCTGAGCAATTATATCATTATTTACCTCAAAATGCGTGGTTAAACTATTTCCTCACGCAGCTCAGGCAACAAGGAATTATCTTACAAAAACTTTTCAAGATCGTTGGATGAGCAAGTTTGACCCAACACCCGTCATGCGACAATGCTCACTGGGGCATTTTGAAGCACAAAATTGCGCAAATGCATGTATTTAACGTTGGGGTCCATTGTAGAAAATACCACGTGAAAAATATACTCTATGCATTTTCAATTGTTTATTGCAATTCTGCGCCGATTGCCTAATTGTACTCAAGTATAAATTTGGAATCATTTTGTTTGCGCACAACTAAGAGCTGCACGTCAATATTCAATATGATTTAATTTCTAAAGTTCACGCTTTCTGTTAACCTAATAAAATTGTTTGGATTCTTTGTCAAAAAGTTTGAGAATGTTGACATTTTGGAAATGTTTTGCATCTTTTTGGACTCTTTTGACACACATTTTGCCAAATCAATACTTTAAATTATTCGCTATTAAAATAGAAAAGCATTTTTAGTTTTTATCAGTTTAATAATTGTTAAAAAACCTCTTACAAACTCCAATATTGGTTAAGCACGGAATGCTTAATAGCCATTTGCTTTTTGCATTGAAAATTAAAAATAAAGGATGATTTCGCAACTATATATGATGACAATAATTAGATAAGTTTAGCAAAACTAAAATTAGTTTACTATTTAAAAGCTGCAGAAATTTTTGAAATGAAAATATGAATTTAGCTTAATACTTAAATGCTCGCTCATTGTTTTATTTTTAGATCAAAAAATATAAATGATTATGATTATTAATTTTTTTAATTGAACATTATAATCTTCAAAAATTAAAAATTTGATGAGCACTTTTTCAATATTGTTTTTTAGCTATTTTAGGAAATATCCTATAAGTAATGTTACAGAAATCTAAAAAGCAGTATCGCCTAATTTCAAGAAGTAGCTCAGTTTTTTGCTAATCGAGTTTGCATGATAATTTGTCTCATTATTTACAATAATACACAATATTGGTATATGCAACATATTTATGTCGTGAAATTTCATTATATTTCATTGAAATAAGTTGCAATTAGCATTTTCACAAAATGTTGCCAAATGACCATAAGTGATTAATTAAAGCCAATCTAAAACGCAAGCTAAAGAGCAGTTTGTAATTCACTCTAGCAGATCAACCAACATAATTTTTATTAATTTTATCAGTATTCTTAATAAATTCCATGTCTTGCAAGCTGAGGAAGACTTGGTCGAAATTATATTGCAAGAAAAGAGCTTTTTCAATATGCGACTTAGACGGCTGTTGTACTCGTACATGTTTTCCTTACGGGTGGAACAGGTTGAACCATATTGTTAAATGGTACCCGTCACCGGGCTTTTTTCAAAATGTGCTTGCGAGAATTCATTGACAATATAATTGCCTGGCATCAAAGATAAACGCAGCATTACTCGCTCATGTCATGCGCAACAATTATTTTGCTTGAGTAATTTAATGATTTGTTCCTCGACTCACAGCAATAATGTAGAAAAGCTATTCAAGATTTTAGTGACTGGGAAAAAGAACTGCCTTAGAGACCCACCACGCAAACACGAAGGTGTGGAACAGCATCTTATCCATTACGTCAAAGTAGCACCTAAACTAGAAAGAACGTCACTGTACCTTGAATTTGCTTGCTCTGAGCATGATTATCTGATTTTCAGGTGATGTTATACCCTGTGACATATTCAACAAGTTTTAAATTCTAAACTAAACACCGACTTTTTTTGAAATTCAAAGCTTTTTGCTGAAATATAATTTTCTTTTAGTGTGGATAAGCCAGGGTATTCTCAAGAATTGCATATACCAATTATCAAGTACATGAACAATTTCTTCAAATAGGTTATTATCAAGCATCCTGAACAGAAAAAGTATTCCAGATAGTTTCATAAAATAATCAACATGACTAAATCATTGTTGTTTCTCAGCAGTCACTGGATTTATTTTTACTCTGAGCGAGCCTGGGACTTACGAAGAAATCTTTCAACTGCTGCGGATATACTTTGTAAGTCCAGAAGCTCAAGAATTTTTGCTTGTGCTTCTATTTGAAATTTTGGTAACTGTGAAGGTAGGGATATCTAAAACCCAACAATAAAAATTTCAATTAATTAAAACATGAAAGTACTTTAATTAGTTCTGGAAAGCTCAACAGCATATGTATTACTCTCCTATGCTTTGTGTGACTTTCAAAGCATGCTTTTTCACGCTTATTCCATTAATACAGAGTGTTTATTAAGTAACTCCGTGATTTCTCTTACTAGTTTAACTTCTTAGCATAAGACGAAAGTAAAATCTGATAGTTTATTTATTCAACTGAAACATAAACAATCAAGTTCATGTTGAAAATGACTGCCTTTTTTGCAAAGCAAGCTTCTTTCGTTGCTTTGCATTTTCACTGGTTCTTGAAACGATATCTTAATGTATCTGGTTGCATTTTTTTCAAGGTTTTTGTTTGTTAATTCTACAATGTTTCCAAATTTTTAGATAACCCCATAGAAAACAATCAATGATATAAAGTCTGGATATTCCTGGATGCCTAAGGTATCAAGACATTCCTACCTATTCACTTCTGTGGAAAATTTGCATTAGGATTAGAATGGAAATCTTCACCCCAATGATGGGTGCTCCACTATCTTGTGAGTAAGAATTTCAAAACAATGCCTTCATTTGAGTTCGGGCTGGACGAAGTCCTTGAGCATAGCCAGATAATCAGCACCTTTAATAGAATCATTACAAAAAATGTAAGGTCTGACTAGATATATAACGAACATTGTCACACAGAAATTGATTTTAGAAGAAGCACGAGGAGCTTCAACAGAATTATTTAGGTTTCCATAACCCCATACTGCACATTTATGCATATTTATGTGGCCTTATAAATGGTTTTATGTTGTGTTTTACAAATGAAATAATTCTGTTATTCTGATAAGCAATCACTTACATATGTTTATCTCCTAAATGATTCAATATGATATGAATAATTTACATTGCTTTCATTACATAACCTTGACATATAGTGGTAGTTATATGTTAGTAGTTTGAACATGAGTATATAAAATGCAATAGTACTCCAGCACTGCAATATTTTCATAGAGTTTCTGTTACAAATTTTTGATAATGCTTTTTCACCAAAGGAAATTCTGCAGTGCAATTTATTAAAGATCTTAAGTTTTGATAATGAAAATATTGCAAATTATTGTAAACATTTTTTAACATGCAAAATATTTTGTATAACAATTTCCAATGTATTTTTGGATGCATTCCAAATTAGATAATAATGTAGAATCTTGCCAATACTATTTCCGCAGTGATTTGTGAGTTGATAATCCATTCTCAGAGTATATGTGAAGTTTAGAATAGGACAGATTCCGATTCCTCTCGAACTAACTGGTGGTATAGTTAATTAACTTAATTAATGTGCATTAGCGATCCTAAATGCTTAACTAATAACGGTTTGTTTAGATCGAGAGCAGTGGATGGAATACAGGGTCGAAACCCGGCGCTGTGCTATGCGCATCCAGAGAAGACTTCGTTGGTAACAGATCCAGCTTTTACTTGAATTCCACGATGGAAATATCAAACTGCTTCAAACACTTTACAAATTAAATAATTTATCATAATCATGTGTTGTACAATTTAATCAATATTACATTTTAGTCTTAATTACTTCCATCCTTTTTCTCACTTTGACCACACATGACTTCTGATGGATTATGCCACAATAATGAGTCGTGGTCATTACAAGACAGATTCTGGTTTTTCAAGCAACAATTGAATTCAGTCCATCAATTCGTAATGATTATAAACAACATTCTTTTAAGGATGAGCATTTACTGCATAAAAACACTAAAATTCGCGTACAAACATTTTGATTGAAAAATTTAAGTGCCGAAAATTTTTTCAAAGGAATTCACTTAGAAGTATTAGAGCAGTGTATTTTCATGTAATTGTAACTCTTAGAGATATTTGTGATACTTTTGGGCAAAAAACATCTCCCATTGATGAAAAGACAGGAGAAAAATTGGTGTGTTTGTTTAAATTGGTGCCAGGACAGGATTTATGTCGGATAAGTGCAATTTGTTCTCTAATAATAACATCTTTATACACTTATCTCTATTAATAACATCTTTATACACTTATCATTTATGAGTAGAATTATGACTGCTAAGTCGACTAATAAAATATGTGTAAAATCATAATATTTCAAAAATTTAGTTATTGACGCAATAAATTCTCCTATTCACCATTTCTTTGAAAATTTAATCAAACTAACTTAACAATTAGTGTTTGAGACCGACCAGTTCATATTTAACTATAGATGAAGAGCAGTTAGACTTTCATGTACGCGGTAAATTCAAACAATACATTTCATCTAAGCCAGACAGGTTTGGCATCAAAATATTTTGGTTTTGTTGTGCAAAAATTTTTTACTTTCTGAATAGCACAATTTACATAGCAAAGGGGCAGGTACCATGATGAGCAGATTGTTCCCCATCTGATATTTCTTTACATTTGATGAAACTTTATTTGAATACAAGAAAACGACTAACTTCATATTTAAGAAATGTGTATTCGAATTGTTCCCGTGCCAGATGTTGAAGAAAAACTACGCGAAGTCCAGTTTTACAATGATACAAAATCTGAAATGGATATTGCTAAAAAGCATGAGAGAAACTTCTTTGAAAAAATGCTGAGGATTGAAATTTTGCAATTTGTTCAAACTTGGTCAGTATAGCAGGCAAGGATTTCTTCATTAAATTAATGACTGAAGAGTAAAAGTTTTAAAAACTATGTCAGTAGAAATAACATTTTGAATATGATTTTCCATTTTATTGCCATGGCGAGTTGGAACTTAGTGGTTATTTACATTTTAGGCAAGCATGTAAAAACATACAACACAAAAGAATTGCAAAAAACATTTATCTAGCATATTTCAAGAGACAATATTGTTTAGTGCAGCAACTAATTTCTAGAATAAGTTTTTTGTAGAATTTCTTTATAAATAGAATAATAGTTTTTCAAATTTGTGAAACATTAAAAATTGTTAACAGTGAATATTGTTTGCAGAAATGTATGGAAATACTCTACAAATTATAAAAACACACTTGTAAGAATTAATTCTTCATTGAAATGTTATCTGCAATTGTTAAATTCATCTTACAAGATATCATTTAATGAATCTTGCGTTTCAAAGGGAATATTAATGCTACTTGTTAGTGACATTTAACAGTGAACACATTTTCGACTCCACTTTAGATTGATTTTAACATTTAAAGGTCTCCCTGCTGCATTTGCTAATTGAATATGATTGATTAAAGCCTTTCTTAATGGATGTAAGATGTTCATTTGTCATTAGAAGCAATGTAAGTATCGCGTAGAAGGAAATGCCTATAAATACTTGTATCAGATAGAAAGCTTTTCAGATCAGACAGCTCGTGCCATTGAAGACTTGCTTTTTGAAATTCTACATACCTTTTTGCATTAAATGTATATATAGTATTCCTAAGATTGTACAGAAAGTTTGGGCTTAAGCAGTTCTTAGCTTTTGCAAACTGATATATATATACATAAGTCATTTTTTTAAATTTTTAATTAATCTTTTACATTCAAAATTGCTCTGAATTTAGAACTTAGTTATCTGATGATATCTGTTACAACAGTAAGTAACAAATCTGCATGAAGGCATACACTTACAATTTCGCAATTTAGGACGCGCGCACTTTATTTATACCTTACTTAGTTTATAATGATTAATGATTTTTTGAATTTATTGCTAATTTACAATTATCGTTGCTTCTGATTTTACTTGTTTTAGATTTTTTGCATGCTACTTCAAATCTCAGTAAGTTTTTCTTTATAGATTTTGTTTGATTTAAGAAAATGCTTTGTATAAGGTGACCCCCCCTGCACATAATCAAATTTCAAATTTATAAAATTATCTAATTTCAGTTTTGGCATTAAATTTATTTTTTCGGGATCTAAATTTCCCCATATTAATTGATTTCAACCAAAAATCATATTCGCTAAAAAAAGTGAGTTTTGTAAATAAAGTCAGCAAATTTTGCACTCAAATAGATATAGTATAACTTAATTGAATTACTAAATATAGAGGCAACTTTTTATTAAAATGTGATGTTATCAAATAAATTTTTTTCAAATTTTGAAAGTAACAAAAATTTTTTACTAGGATCTAGCAAAATAATTATATCCAATGCCAAAGTGAAGATTAATATAACAGAAAGGAGAAAATATTTGCAAAAAAGTAACTTTTTATAAATTGCCATAAATATACAACCAAGAATTATTTTGGTTATATCCTAGTCTAGGGCCTAAAGGAATGTTTATGCATTTATGCGCAAGAAAAATTTTGGAGCTCTACATAAACATTTTAATGACAATATCACTTTTGATCATTGTCAAGATAGATCAAAATTGATCTTAGACCAAGATCTATCTAGCTTTATAAACAATAGTCTAAGAAATAGCTTGATTAGAGGGGGGATTCCACCTTAATTATAAATACCTTTGCTAAATTTTTTACATTAATTACAATGCTATGAAAAGTTTCACATTAAATTTTTTGTAATACTGGTAGTGTATATATGACATTTAAAAGTGTTTCTTGAATTAGGTGTATTGTTGAAATTTATCATTGTTATAAAACGTCTTGAACTACTAATAAGACATGTACTAAACCAAATTCTAGTCCAAGTTTGGTGATTAAATATTCACATCATTTCATAAGCAGATACATTTTATTAATTTCTTATCGTCGAAAACATAGAATTAATTGCTCACTTTATGTTAAGAAATAAAAATACAAGAAAAATCAAAAAATGTTATTTTAAATTTCGTTTATTTATACTCACTTTGCATGTCATATTTAAGATAAATATGCTAGTACATTATTTTTTAGTAGGTGACTGCTCAATATTTATAAAATATTTATTTGGCTGCTAAATTGCCCAATTCGAAATGTCAAATATAATTAACAGATTATATTCTAAAGTAAAATTGATATTTTGTATTTTATTAATAAAATTTTAAAAAGCCCTCATTAACACACATAATTAAAAAGAATGTGAGATATTAACATAAAATATATTGATTATATATATGTATATATATATATATATATATATATATATATATATATATATATATATATATATAATTATATGCTTTAATATTTATTTTTAGAACCCAAATGAATTCAAAAAACATAGTGACGGATAAAAAGCATGGTGGTTTGTAACAAGACTCAGAAATTTACAATTGCATCAAATGCCATGGGGAAGAATGCTAGCAACTTACATATTTGCAAGAAGCATCTAGCAATGAAAGAAATATCAACATTTTGCCGATCTTTATGCTATTTCGATTTTGTAATTGTTGATAAATAATTTGTGTTATTTCCCTGAGAATATTACGAAATATATCACTGTGATTATGCTCAATTTGTAATTTCCAAACAGCTTAAACTTTTTTCATTCCATTTGCATTTTCATTCCTATTAATAGAATTATCAATTTATGCCCTAGTTGTTGAAACTTCTTTATTGAGGAATTAATGATTAAGTAATCCAACCTGTAAAATAATTCCCTGGATACGATTTCTTTCAGAAGAAATGGCCAGCGTATGTTTGGAACTAGATGTTGTTTTTCAAATTGTAGTTCTTATAAAATGCTTCTGGTTTACTTAATTGCAGTTCGTCTACTATTGCTAAGTTTCTCTTCATTATTTTCACCAAAATACTGAATAGTTTTCAGTGCCCATTTTGAATAATTGCTGCATACAATTAATGAAGAATTCAATAAATGCAAATGTAAATTCTGGGGCCACTCTAATCGAACCAGTTCAAGCTGCCTTAACTTTCAAATGTTTGCATTCTAATTAACTGTACTAATAAAATAAAGTGCAATATTACACCGGTATTAAGATTTATCTTCAAATATGGCACTTCTCAAATATTGGAAAGACATAGAGCTCAGAAAATTATTAATGAAAACAGATAAAGGTTGATCTCCCAGAAAATATGTCTTTTGTTTGATGTTGTGGTACATTTGTTTTCTTGCCTTCCATGGTTGAATTTCACAGTTTGAATCAAATTTCATATTGCATATTATTTATTGTTATTTTAGCAAAGAATTTAAAAATTTAAATTTTTTTTGCAAAAATTCGTTTTTTATACATTACGAATGCTAATTTAGAAATTCTTTGCGTATGACCTTAAAAAATGTATTTTAATTTAACATAATCTGCATGTTTATTGAATTTTTCTCATGTAGATATATTTGTAATTCAATTTTGAAATATGAAATTTTATTTTAATTTCATTGCTGATTTTACGGTAAGAATATACTTTTAGCTAAATATTTAAAAAATATATGTAGCTGTGTGTGAATGCAAATAATCAATATAATTAATTATGAATTTTTTATTATAAGTTTTGTAGATATTGCATAACTATACTAGGTAATCAGACATGAAAAATTTTAAGCCAAAAGTACCCAGCGTGAATTTAAGGACACACCAGAAATTTGGAATTGCCTGTTCATTGACACGGAAGTAGAAAATATGTACTCACACTGGAAAAAGCTTTGGAATGCGTATCCTAGCAAATCACCTTATTGTAATTCAATATACTTTCTGGCATCTGATATATGTAATATTAAATTAAAAACTAAGCGGGTATAAAATATAATGTTTGTAATCATGTGCAAATTTAATATGAATATTATGCGAAATGAGAGCATTACCAATGGAAGTGACGCCAAGTTAAACTCTACGGTTCTTACAATTTCTTACAAATTCCAGTTTAATTCTAAAATCAAATTTTAAGTGTCACTAAGATTAGAAAAAAAATTTAGGGTTGCATCTTTACGCTATATCAGTTGTACAAGTAAATTGTTTCGTTTTGTTTTCAATAATGAAGATCGATTTCACTGCAAATACCACATTGCGAGGTAACTAAAATGAAAAAATCGGTTCTCAGTATGTCAAACAAATTAAATTGTAACTGAAATATCTCGTAAAATTTTGATATTTTCCATGACATTTTTCAAAATTTATACTTTAGTGATACAACACAAATGTTTTTGAATTTTAAAACCACTTAAGATTTGTTTTCAAGCCTTAGCATGAAATTCGCAAGGGCTCGAAAGCTTAAGTTGGTTTTACTTCCATGTGTTTTTTAGTGAAACTGTAGAAACGCACATGAGAGGACCTAAACATCTAACAATAAATCGAGACTATTATACATTCTGGTGGTATAAATCAAAATGATAAACTAATACAAATTGAATATTGATGTTTTATAAATTTACTCATTAAATAATATTTATTGTTCATTAATAATGAATATTTAGAAACTTAATGAATACGACGTACAATGTGACATATGGAAAGCCTAGTGGTTACTATCAAGACTATTTAATCTTCTCCCAAATCCTGTTAATAGCATTTATTGGAATTCCCAACAATGCAATCGTTTTATACATTTGTAAAAAACATCCATTTGTAAAGAAAATATCAACAAAGATTTATTTAGTTCAACTTGCGTTTGCAGATCTTCTTAATTGCTGTGGATTTGCTATTATTAATTGTGTATTTTTCATGTTCCCCGAAGAATACTTACTTAATAAATTTCTATACGCATGCTCAGTTTGGAGTTCTGTAACAAGATTTACATTTTTTCATTCCACTTATATGATAGTTCTTATCACCATGGATAGAGTTATCAATGTATGCAGCATTGTTTTAGCAAGAAAATTAGATAGTACGTTTTGGGCACAGTTTTTCTGTATTATGGTATTTATAAATTCAAATACAATTAATGAAGAATTCCATAAATTCTAATGTAAATTCTGGGGCCACTTAATCAAACCAGTTCAAGCTGCCTTAACTTTCAAATGTTTGCATTCTAATTAACTGTACTAATAAAAGAAAGTGCAATATTACACCGGTATTATGATTTATCTTCAAATATGGTACTTCTCAAATATTAGAAAGATATAGAAATTATTAATGAAAACAAATAAAGGTAGATCTACCAGAAAATATGTCTTTTGTTTGAGGTGGTGGTACATTTTTTTTCTTGCCTTTCATGGTTGAATTTCACTACTTGAGTCAAATTTCATACAGCACATTATTTATTGTTATTTCAGAAAATAATTTAAAAATTTAAAATTTTTTTGCAAAAAATTCGTTTTTTATAATACGAATGCTAGATTTAAAAAAAAATTTGCTAATGAGCATAACAAAAATGATTTTAATTTAACATAGTCTGCATGGTAATTGAATTGCTCTCATGTAGATATATTTGTTATTCAATGTTGAAATATGAGTGTAGTTACACATTTCAAATTTTATTTTACTTTCAACCTTGATATTAAAGTAAAAATATACTTTTAGCTCACTAATTAAAAAAATATATGTAGCTGTGTGTGAATTGCAGAAAATCAATATAATTAATTATGAATTTTATATTATAAGTTTTGTAGATATTGCATAATATGCTAGGTTATCACATATGACACAACCAGGACACATCTTTGAACAATTGCTTCCTAACCTTAATAATACATTTGGAATGCATAAGGTTTATCCTAGCAAATCACCTTATTGTAATTCAATATACTTTCTTGCAACTGATATATGTAATGTTAAATTAACAGCTAAGCGGTTATTAAATATAATTTGTTTGCAATCATGTGCAAATATAATATGAATATTATACGAAGTGAGAGCATTATCAATGGAAGTGACGCCAAGTTAAACTCTAAGATTCTTAGAATTTCTTGCAAATTCCAGTTTAATTCTAAGATCACATTTTCAGTGCGCCTAAAATTATAAAAAATTTTATGTTGCATCTTTAAGCTATATCAGTGTTACAAGTAATTTGTTTCGTTTTGTTTTCAATAGTGATGATCCATTTTCACTGCAAATACCACATCGCGAGGTATATCAAACAAATTAATTTGTAACTGAAATATCTCGTAAAATTTTGATATTTTCCATGAAATTTTTCAAAATTTATACTTTAGTGATACAGCACAAATGTTTTTGAATTTTAAAATCACTTAAGATTTTTTTTCAAGCCTTAGCATGAAATTTGCAAAGGCTCGAAAGTTTAAGTTGGTTTTCCTTCCATGCGTATTTTAGTGAAACTCTATAGTAACGCACATGAGAGGACCTAAACATCTAACAATAAATCGAGACTATTATACATTCTGGTGGTATAAATCAAAATGATAAAACTAATACAAATTGAATATTGATTTTTTATAAAATTACTCATTAAATAATATTTATTAATTAATAATGAATATTTAGAAACTTAATGAATACGATGTACAATGTAACATATGGAAAGCCCAGTGGTTATTATCAAGACTATTTAATCTTCTGCCAAATCCTATTAATAGCATTTATTGGAATTCCCAACAATGCAATCGTTTTATACATTTGTAAAAAACATCCATTTGTAAAGAAAATGTCAACAAAGATTTATTTAGTTCAACTTGCGTTTGCAGATCTTCTTAATTGCTGTGGATTTGCTATTATTAATTGTGTATTTTTCATGTTCCCCGAAGAATACTTACTTAATAAATTTCTATACGCATGCTCAGTTTGGAGTTCTGTAACAAGATTCACATTTTTTCATTCCACTTATATGATTGTTCTTATCACTATGGATAGAGTTATCAATGTATGCAGCATTGTTTTATCAAGAAAATTAGATGGTACGTTTTGGGCACAGTTTTTCTGTATTATGGTATTTATAAATTCATCTATTCATGCTGCTGTTCACTTCGACGTCTACGATTACTTTCCAAGTACAGTGATATGGAAGGGGAGCCTTTACACAGGCATTAGATGTTATCGCTCAAGCACTAACTCTTATATTTTGGTTTTGGTTTTTGGCTACACTTTGCCTCTTTTATTCATCACTGCTGGGAATATTGCGATTGTGATTCGCTTAATTCAAAAAGCTAATAATGCAAGAAAGAAGTTCAATAAAAACTCTTTTAAAGCTGATTTGCGTGCAACTATTACGCTTGTGGTTTGTTGTATGACATTAGTGGGCCTGTATTTACCATTTTACATTTTTCAAGTGAATCATTTAATGCACACCGAAGAAGAGAAACTAAATCTTTGGCGAAAACCTTATTACTATATACTTTTAAATATTCTACAAATGTTGAGAAATTTTAATTCCGTAATAAACATATACATTTATTGGATTACCAATAAGAAATTTAGAGATTCTTTGAAAATGTGTATTAAAATGGATTGAATCAATATTGTAGGTATTACTTCTTAAATCGTTGGTATGCATAGAGATTTATGCAGAACTATTTGAATATTTTCTAGAAATTAGACTCGGCTATTAAATTTGATTCATTAATTTTTACTTTTGAAGCAATTCTTAGTAATATCAATAATATCAATTTACTATATATATATATATATATATATATATATATATATATATATATATATATTACAAGTGGCTATTACATGAAAATTTCAGGCAAAATTCAATTAATAGAGAACCAAATGTT
Organism: Hofstenia miamia; assembly: GCA_900660155.1. NCBI lineage: Eukaryota > Metazoa > Xenacoelomorpha > Acoela > Hofsteniidae > Hofstenia > Hofstenia miamia. Next base: position 136,833 of record CABFPE010001031.1, on the reverse strand, counting down.
TCCAAACTATTCTCAAAATATTGATGCTAACCAGTGTATTATTCTTTTTATTTATTTTAATGCAATAGTTTACAAAATTTAACGAACATAATTCATGAATAAATTTGGGAATTATACATAGAAATTGATACTATAATTGAACCAACTCGGGCAAAGACATTATGCAATGATATTAATTCCGTTATGGACGCATACTTTTCCATATTATTATGCGTTCTTAGTCCCCAGTTAAAAATCTTTGCTAGTGATGAATGTGAGATTTTGAAAAAGAAAGCAACAGTAGTTATGCTGACTAAAGACTAATGAATGAATTTTCGTATATGTACAAACATATAATGATTTCAGAGGTATCTTTTTATCTAATTATATATTATAGTATATTATATTAGTTCTGCATGATAATTTACACATGTACTTTCAGTAATTCCGTTTTCACAGACATTTATATTTATTTTTTATTTTATTTTCAGTAAAAATTTCTTTGTTATTTAGATGAAGAAATATATTACGAGTTTTTCAATATCCTAATTGTTTGTAATATACAAGTATCATCTGCTTATTGGTAAATAGTTCCTTAGGTCAAGCATTTTAGTATGTCATTTAATTATGCATAATTCAAATAGAATGGATTGTAATACCGTTCCTTGTAGTACACCCAGTACTGTGAACGGAGTTTGCACCAATGAGACATCACAATTTTTGCTTGCACAATTTTTTAGGATTGCTTAAAAAACTCATAGTGAAATTTATTGCACTGAATTTCAAGCTTTCTTTTAATTAGAAACTAAAACCTTGTGGCCTTGATTTTTCTTTTAAAATATCAAATCATGTTTGTCAGCCGATTTTGATTTAAATTTAGCTTAATCTTTAGGGTGATTGATAAAATCACTGAATTTATGTCTAAATCCTAATCGACCATTTGATCAAATATACAGTGCTTGAACATTTTTGCAGCTAGAAGTTTTTCAAAAATTTTGCAAAAGTGCTGTGTTATGCTAATTGGTCCGTAGCTCTTTTTTAGATAACAGTGAAAGATCATATTGTTTTAAAATAGTAGAAAAGTAATTATTGATAATACATTAATTAAATTTTTACATTTTTGGTACTCACGAACAATGAAAAAAGGTTTTCTAATTATTAAATGCAGTAGGCTACTAGATCCACAAGATTTGTTATTATTTAGCTTACTTACTACAATTCTAAGTTCATTATGGGAAATTAAGCTATTGCTTTCTGGCATCAGTTATTTTGATAATTGTTCTATTTCGTTCGAATTTGACATTGAATTTACCAAAATTTTGAAAATTTTTGTTTATTGAATTTGCGATATGTGCATCCTATTATCATCAAGGCTCCCTAAATGCGCTTAATCAACGTTCTATTCACATAGCTTAGCGAAAACATGAATTTTTGTATTTCTTTTAACCAAATGCATTTTGTTGTATTTATTTTTAGAAATTCATTGAATAAATTCAACGACTGTAGTAAGCTCTTCTTTTCATTCACTGTACTAACTGTTCGTACACGTAAATGCCATTATCTTTTGGTTGTCAGAGTAACAGAGAAAAATATTGAATAATTTTGTAATTGTTAATTTTGCTTAACATTATTAATTACATTAAACATTAATTTCAATGGTTTTTGATCGAAAATTTTCTAAAATATACATTTGTAATACAAATATTTTAGTAATGCAAGAATAGGACAAGATATTAAGCGTGATACTCTAGGCTAGAATTTAAGATGTAATATATATATATTTGAAGAAAATTAAATTGTTATCTACATTTACAGATATAAAGAATAAATTTAATATAAATTTTTAGTTTAAAGCTTAGCGACAACATTTATTTCGTTTTATCAAATTACCTTTTTCGACGAGAAGCTTCGATCTTTGCATTTAAAAAATCAAAGTTATACATCTCTTAACTTAAATTTCTGTACCTGAAACTGAAAGTATAATTTTCAGAGACTATGAACTAATTTAATTAAATTAACACGATTTAAGTAATCTTTGAAGTTGGGTATCTAATGTTTAAATTTTTAACTTGTACTACATTTCATGTGGAATGTGTAAATATCCATTCATAGGATCATTTGTGAATTACTATAAATTGTTATTTCTGATTCAGATATTAGTGGGATAATTAAAAATAGAGAAGATGTACTTGCCAGATTCACGAAGTTCATTTAATGTAGGCGAATATTTTTTGGAGTTTACACCACTTACAATTTCAAAAAAATCGTGTTTTTATTGAAGGATCATATGTATTTTGATAGGCTATAAAATTTATTTTTATTAATGCTCAAAATTACTCAATGTCTTTTTAGAATGCCGCGGTATCAAAAAAAGCGTATGGTTAAACTTAAGCAAACTAAGCGTCGTGTAAGACATAGCACCATTGCTATATTGAACAATTTAGCATCGAGTAGTAATATTGCCACTATTGCTAATGAGGACATTAGTTGAAACAGTTCTTGTGAATTGTCATATCATGATGATTCTACTTCCTCAGAATCATTCAGCAGTGCGTCAATACCATCTGAAACAAACGTTAGTTTCTTAGATCGTTTGCGTGAATGGGCATTGAATAGCAATATTACACACCATTCCTTGAAACAATTGCTCATTCTTTTAAGGGCATCAGGTCATCCTGAACTACCTGCGGATACTCGCACTCTTTTGCATTGGAATCTATCATCTGCAATAACAAATGAAAATTTAGTTTATTTTGGTATTAGGCCAGGTATTTTGGAGTGCTTAAAAAAAGTTAAATCATTTGAAAGTGACTCCATTCTAATTAAGATTAGTATAGATGGCTTACCTCTATCGAAATCGAGCAATTTGCAAGTCTGGCCTATTCTAGTTGCCTCTAACATTATGCAAAACTGTGTTTTGGTGGCAGGATTTCATGTTGGATAAGGCAAGTCATTAAACGTACATGATTTTTAGAGCCACTTGTTAATGAATTGCATGAATTAACTTCTACAGGGTGCCCAGTGAAAATCGACACTTTTTGACGAATCATATTCAAAACGTAAGAAATAAGAAGTATAGACTTTATTAAGCAAATGAATACATAAGAGATCAAAGCAAATGTTCAAAGTGACCACCTCCATTGTGAATACAGGCTCTTAGACGTGGTATCCACGATGCAGTCGCTCTTTGAATAATATCCATAGGTATATTGTTCCATGTTTCCGTAAGGGTCGCCTTCAATTTCTCCATGCTGTCGATTTCTCTTCGCTTTGCAGCCAACCCAGCTAGGAGAACGCCCCATAGAGAATAGTCCATCACGTTCAAATCGGGACTTTTTGATGGCCTTTCATCAGGAGTAATGAAGTCAGGTGCATTTCTCAGATCCACTGACTCGACGTTCTTGCAGTGTGAGCTTTGGTTCCATCTTGCTGCCACACCCACGATCTTCCATTCATTGGCCTGTTGATGTCATCACCACTTCTCAAATTCCGATATACACGGTCCAATTGATTTTTGCTGATATTGCTAAAGAAACCAGGCAATATCTGACGACATTTTTCTAAACCACATGTTCTCGCTTGAACATAACGATAACTTCTCGCTGAAAGTCCGTTAGATGAGACATTCTGATCTGTGTATGCAAGCGTAGATGAAAGGCAGTGACAAAATACCTTATTCATTGACTGATTAGGCTTCACACGATATGCTGACCAATCAATAGTTACCTATTTCGCAATAGATAACGTCATTTCACTTCTTGTGAAGGACATTAGCGATCATGTTAAAAAGTATCGATTTTAACTGGGCACCCTGTAGTACTGTTCTTATTAATTGCAAAATGTATAATGTATAAAATTTCTTCGAGTGATTCAAGGAAACATGTTGAGAACAATTCTATTCCACTGCTCTTGCCACTTAAGACGGACTCTGAATTCTGTACATTTGAAAAAAGTCTGGAAGGCAATGATTCACTAAAACAGCCACTAGTACTATATATTTTCATTAAATATCGCTTATTTCTCATTTACAAATTATTCCTTTCGAAATTTGGCAGCGTAAATTGTAGTGACATTGTTTTGAGATTGGTTAGAACTTGCTTCACAGATAATGTTGGTGTGTTGTATAGCTGGGATGGTCAAAAGGGAAAAAAGGCTCTCCGTGGATGCCATGTAGCTCAAGCTATTTTGGGTTTATAATTTTTAAGGAATTTAATTTAATATTACTTTAGATGTTGCAGCAGCAGAAGGGCTAAAGCATTCTGTTACAGAGCGCAGGATTAAGGAATAGTTAAAGCATTCTAAGGAATAGTTAACTAAACAAGAGGTAATTGTCTCCTTTCATACTTTAATACATCTCTTATTTTAGCGTTTTAATAGCTCTGGTTAGTAGTAGTTATTCAGATTTATTTTTTGTGTTTGAATTGTTAATTCGTGAATGTGATATTAAAAAATTATTAGTTTTAGTCGTTTTATATGAAGTTGGACAGCATATTTACTAATGTTATCGAATTTTTTGATAAAATAGCCTCGCACAATTTCAGTAGCTCCATTTTAATACATTTAATTGAAATATTTAGTATTTTTTCTTGATATATTTCAACTGTCTTGTTTTAGTGAAAGCGAGGGCTACTTCTTTCTCAACTTGAATACTTATGTTGGTAAATGTTTCCCTNAAAAATATTGTGTATTTGCTGGTGGCAATAGATTTTATGTATTTAATTTAAATTTAATATGTAATTTTACTTATGATTCTTATATTTATGAAAATGTTTTCATTTAACAACACTATATATATATTTATTATTGCATGCACTTAAAATAAGGTATATTCAATGTTAGCATGCTTAGTTATTTATTTTGATTAGTAATGATTCTCCTATTTTTTGATGTTGTGATCTTAGTCTGATGGTTTTACATGAAAATTTTAGATTTTAGGTGCCAATTCATGTCTCTCTTATTCTTGTACCCAATTGTCACTGCAGAAGTAATGGCAAAAACGAAAAATTCTGTAAAAAAATCGCGATTCAAATTATAAACGCCTTAGAAATTCTGTGTTGATTCCCGCTCAGTGCAACGTTTTGCATTTTCCATCGTAATCACTAATATATATATATATATATATATATATATATATATATATATATATATATATATATATATATTTATTTTTATATTGAAACTTTATAAATATATTTGCAGCTTGAATGTAAGAAAATTAATGAAAAGAATTTATGCGCAAAAAGCAAAAAATATCATTCAATATTTATGTGTACATATTAATCGAAGGAAGCATGCTTCTGCTTGTAATTTACTTTAAAAACACGGCACATTTTTTAAACCGTCTGTATGCTTAATTGTATTTGAATTTTGAAATTGATTAAATGATAAAAAAATTTAAATGGCATATATTACATAAAGAAGCAT
>CABFPE010001030.1:97730-109706 GCA_900660155.1 Hofstenia miamia | reverse complement strand
AGTCTTGCTGCTACTGCTTGTTGGCTCACTTTCCTTTCCACCATTGTTAATTCGAACATTTGAAGCCACTCAGCAAATGTGGGATTATAACCATCTACTTTCCTGTTAAATTTGTTAGTGTTGCTTTGCATGGAATTGTATCATTGGCTGTTAATTGCAGTAGAATCGAATTCTCATATTTTGGTTTCCTATGATTGTTTCATATGTCCTCCTCCTGCAGTTGTGTGGTCACTGCTTTCTTGATCTCATTTATTATTTTTTGTTTTTCAACGTCAGAATCTTCATCTGATTCTTTGAATGCTACCTCCTTTCAGATCGGCATATGTGGCGCCTGTAGTTCGCTGTCTTTTCTGGCTTGGAATTCGATTTTGTGAGATTGCATGTCATTTCTCTTCTCTTCTTCTGTTAAGCGTAGAAGTCTCAATTTGTCTTTGAGTTGTTCTAATTCTTCAATTAACTGTCTGTTCGTTCTTTCTAGTTCCTGTTTTTTTTCTTGCCACTGCTGGTTTTCTTCTAGGAACCTTTTGTTGGACTCTGACATTTGGTGAGTCAAGATTTTAATTTCGTTTTGAAATAACTGATTTTGTTCTTCTAAACGCATTTCCATGTTTACTCTGATTTCACTCAATATCGATTTGTTTTGGCGTTCCATTTCTTTGACCTTCTCAGTCAATTGTTCTACTAGCTGCCTTAAGGTTTCCTCGTTTTCTTGACTCTTCTTTAACAACACCATTATGTCTAGTGGGTTTGTGTCTATGGGGTTAGTCTCTGGGGGTGAACTAAAGGATTGTAGTTCTGTATCTGTGGCGATGATCAAATGGTTCTGGGGGTTACTGCTTTCATTGCAGTTTTCTTTGTGCTTCCTTTTCTGGTTTTTGTCATTTTTCTTCTATTTCATAGTGGCTTTCCCATCTCCAGGTTGCGATTCCAGGATCTCTGTGAAGTGCATTTGTTTGGTTTGGGGTATCTCTCTTCATTTTATTACTAGTTGGTTTATGTAAACAGCTTGTTGTTTCTAACTTTCACTCATAGTTTATGATGTTGTTTTGCAGGTGGTTTAACTGGATGTTTCTTCTGTAGATTTGCTGTTATTGGCTGTCACAGTCGCCATGTAATATCCTCTACCAGGCTTTATCACTGTTTATCTACTGTTATCTTGTAACATTAGCTGTGTAATTGCAGGTAAGGATTTACTTATTGTTACTGCTTGACTAGTTTCTTCTATTACATTATGTAACTTTGATTTAAATATTCACTCTTTAGGTGACAAAGCCATGCTGTAACCTCTGTGGTGATCTTCTAGTGGGCATCTGCCTGAAGCAGATCTCCACATCCAATTTCACCATTCCATCTGATGTTTGAGTGCCACTTCTCAGCTCAATCAAGATAGCTTATGTATACCCTACATTAGCTCAGTGCTTACTCAAGACATGGCACAACTCGACTTACTCTCTATTGTGTAAAAGTGTTATATCTATTTGCAACCAGAAACTGTTACTAGTTGTTCATTCAATATTATATGTAGCCATTACCAAAATATATTGGCTTAGTTAAATAAGTTCCAATTGAACAACTTCCTAACCTACATTTACAATTACTACATGTACGGTCATTATATCAGTCTATTATTAGTCATTAATTTAGATCTAAAACAATATTAAGATAATTCCTAAGGTTTGGTTATCCAACCATTTGTTGACAGTTAGTTATCTGAATCATGTAGAAGAGAAATGCTAGTCGGCTAATCAAAACCCTTACACCTAACTTAAGTGCACTTTCATGGTCTGGCACAAGGACCCTAGAATCCTTCCCTGTGATGTATCCAGACCACTACTAAACACTGCTCAATTAGCTCAACATTGTATTAATAATCAAACTGTTAATAAGATGAAAAAATAAGAATTCTGAATAAAATTCTTTATCAAATGCTTACAGTAAGTTTCAATATATTTATAGTATTTCAAAAGAAGTACCTGTCAATTTAAATTTCAAACTTCTACCAAGATGGCTGTGATAAAATAATGTAAGTGTTGTTTTGTCAAAAGTATTTTTATTGACAGATACATTTATCTTTTTATTGACACATATTATATTCTTGGTTGCATTTTACAAATTAATCTGAAATCATAGCAACTAATTGATTGTAATATTTTTTAATTAACTCCTTTTTTTATCTTAGTCTCTTCTGCAACATTTGCAGCTTTTTTCTGATTAATTTTGGATGATGCTACATTGGTTGTTGTGTTTGGATATATCTTTCCATAAAATCCTAGCATATTTCCATAATTAAACAATGTTATTGAAATTATTACAAGATTTGTGTTACCAAATAAATTACCACACAATCAATGTAAGAATTGAACAATGTTTTTGTTTCACTTGAGAATTTTGTTGTTTTTTCATTAAATATATAATTCCATTGCTAAAAATTTTCTGTGAACTTTCCTTTGCAATGAATGGTTGACATACTAATAGGTTTTGGTTGTTTTAGCAAATTATTGACGTGTTACTAGATATAATACTCAGATACACACCCAAATTTCCTAGTAAATATTAAATTTATATCTTTTATGTGGTGGCTTGAATATATCTGATCTACCATCATATTTGATTTAACCATTCAAAGATTCATGTGTTTAGTAATAGCATTTATTCCATTTTCATAATGAATGATTAATGATCAATAGAATAGAAAACCCTGCTATGTGTTATAAAGCATTGTGACTAGTGCATTAAAAACATGTGTGTAGGATAAGACTTTAAATATTTCTATCTACTAATGAACTCAGTTGAAATTATGCATATATTTATAAGATTGAAGTACATTAAAAATGGGTAGTGGTAAAAATGATATTACAATTGCTAATGTTTTAGCTTGATTCACTGGTTTAAGTCCAACCTACCTGATATATTTACATTATTTCATAAAACCATCTCTTTTTTTGTGCTTGTAGCTAAAAACAAATAATCTATGTAAAATATATAAAATAAGAACAATAAATCTGACAAGAAATATGCATTTACATCTACATAAAACTACACAACCAATGGCAGGTGTAATATCATTTTATAACTATCTTGTGTTTAATTTACTTCAATCTTAGAAATATACATATAATTTCAACAAAGCTCATTAGCAGACAGAAAGGATGAAAATTCCATCATTTTAACTAGAAAAATGTGTTTTTAATGCAATAATCAACTGTTGTGGGAAGATTAATTGCAGAGGATGTCTTCTTATTTACTATGGTAAGTCATTTTTATGCTTTGAAATGTGAAATTCTCTTTGAATGTTAGAGATTTCAATACTTTATAACACATAGCAGGGGTGTAACAAAGACTCATATTAATCAGAATGGGTTACACAGTAATTTATTTGTCAGCATAAATCTTGTTATATTTCAATAACAAATATCATACTAATGTTGTTTAATATTTCTAATATCAGGTCAAATAAAGTCTATCACTAACTGACATAACTCATTTTTTACACAATTAAAAAAATTTTGCACACAAATGACATGTTTTAGTTTCCATTGATATCATAATCATGAAACAATGCAACTTAAAAGAAAATAAAGCATTAAGTTAATTTACAACAATGAAATTCAAGAAAAAATATTTATGGGGGCTTGTTAACTTTTTTAGAATGTTGTTTTGTAATTCTAACAATGAACAGTCTGGGCTTCAACCAGTAATCTCTCAGTAAACTGAGTATGTTATCATTACACCTCTGTTCAATTAATTCAATGCCTTTAAACCTTATTTGTTATAACATTTGGTTGTTGCTAAAATTCCATCTTGTGTACACACATAACACATAGTGCAAATATTAGCATAGCAGCATGGTTAATCAAAAAGTTAATGCATTAACCTGGTATATTATTTGATTGGCTTAGATGTTGATGCTCTCAAATAAATCATTCTTTTGCCTAACAACAATGGTGAGAAAAGCTGCAAATATCAAACAGGATCAAAAATCTATGAGGTTATCTAAAGCTGGATCATATGAGCAATTACCAAATGCAATAGGAAAAAACAGCAAAAGACCTGTATCTGAGGTGAAATGTATCTTAAAGACTGAAGAGAAGTTAGCATGCTCTGTACTAGTTGGCAAACTCAATGCAGTCTCTGAAGAACCTCAGCTATAATACATATCTCTTTATGACCTGAAAATTGGTGAGCAGTTTCCAATTCACAATGTGCATCAAACTCAGAAAAAGTATGGGCCAGCAGTAAAAATTATTTTACAAAATGAAAATTGTTTTTTCCTTCCTAAAAGCTCTGCACAAAGAGCTGGAGCAAAATTCAAACTGTTAATTGGAGTTGAAATTCTTCAATGTCCAGATAAACCTTCAAAATATTTCATTTGTAAGCCAAGTACTGTTTTAAAATTTAGTGTGAAATTTTATGTAGGTGTAAATGCATGTTTTTTGTCACGATTTATTGTTCTTCTTGTATATATTTCACATAAATTATCAGTTTTTAGCTACAAGCACAAAATAAGAGATGGTTTTATGAAATAATGTAAAATATATCAGGTAGGTTGGACTTGAACCAGTGAATCAAGCTAAAACATTAGCAATTGTAATATCATTTTTACCACTACCCATTTTTAATGTACTTCAATCTCATAAATATATGCATAATTTCAACAGATTTCATTAGCAGATAGAAATATTGGTAATTAAATCCTTTTTAACTAGAACAATATGTTTTTAATGCACTAGTCAGTCTTTGTGTAGAGTTTAATTGTGAAAGTTGGTTTCTTCTTTACTAGGTAAGTTGTTTATATATTTTGAAATTTGATATTCTCTTTTTCTGCACAACTTATAAAATTAATGCAATTTTGAAATTATTTAATGTTTGATCAAAGAACTCAGAAAAATATCAGTAATTAAAGAAAAGGTTAGATTTATATATAACAATCATAAACTAAGAATGAAATTGCAATTAAAATCTAAAACTGAAGAAACCAATAAGTCAAATATTATTTATCAAATAAAATGCACCTGCAGTGAAGATTATATTGGTTTTTCTAGTAGGCAACTATCAAGAAGAATTAAAGAACCTGAGACCAGTTCTAATATATCTAATCATCTAATCAAGTGTGGACTAAATTTTGAAACAAACATTACATCAGATGTCAAGAACAAGTAATTTAAAAATTATTGAGAGTATTTTTATAAAATCCTTGCAACCAAGTTTGAACACAAAGGAAGACTATATTTATAAATTCAACTTGCCACTTATTAAAATTTAAAAAATTATAATTATTATTGTAAGATCTAGTAAATTTAGAGGGAATAATTTGTAAAACTGATGATGACTTGTAATTGGAAATATATTTACAGTATAAATGCATAAATAAAAGTGAATCTCAAAATTTTCTGAAGACTTGTGCAAGTAAAATAATAGAAACTGAAAATTATTTAGCCTAAATAGAGTGACTCATTTTGCTTTAATTGCCAATGGAATAAACTGTGCCTGAAATCAAACAACAAATGTTTTATAAATGCACAAACAAAAACATCAAGGCAATCACATTACATATGAGAGTTTCATTCAATTCTATATATCCAATGCGCAAATTTGTGATTATTCTACATATTTTGTTTATTATATATTGTGATTGTTCTTTCTTACTATTGGATTTGATTTGTTTGTAGCAATAAAATTTGCTTTGGCTCTGATTGAATTGTAACAATTTATCTGGGTAAAAAATCTCTAATCTTATCTTTGTATTTATTAAAAAACAATGTTACTGCAAATATGATGATTTTTGTTCAATAACACAAGTGCAGCAATTGTAGTAACAAGTAGTTTATCATTAAAGTGCACTTTGTGAATAAAGAACCCTACCTTAATTCTAGCCATGTTTCTTTAAACACTCATTATAAAATAATGGATGGTCCAGGGTATCCTTTGTTAATTCATTCTGCCAATGTATTGTAAATCTAGCTTATCTCAAATTAAGTAATTTCTCAGAAATCATATTAATAGAAAGCATGGAACTTAGTCACATATTGGCCAAAGCAGTGAATTGGCCACATTTTTTCTACCAGAAACAAAAGATTCACATTAAATTCTCGTACTTTCCTCATTTTTGAAATACATTTGAGAAACCTTACATGGGTAGTGTAATGTTAATACCCTAATGAATTAGTGTCCAGGGATATATTACCAGTGCTTTAAACAATAATTTCAGATACTGTAATATGGGATGAGTTGAGTAGTTATAGCTGAGTCCATTTAGCCTGTAAAAATGATTCTGATTGGTCAAGAGCCTGGTTCATAACACCTATTCTGATTGGTCTAGCTTGAGGTTATGGATAATGGCAGAGTGATTTTAGTGACTCACCTACTTGAAAAATGCATTTTTGACATGTTCTAATTGAATCATGGCAGTTTTTTAATTGATGTCATGTTGATTCATATACATGTTGGGACAACTTAGTTTACATTTGCAGTGTGTTTTGCTATAATGACTAATTTCATTCTATGTTTTTTGTTAATATATACGGATATATCAGACATCACTTACATGGGTTACACCCACATGTTTTATAATAACACACTCCGAAAATTTCCATCATTACATGCAAAAGACCACACACTGTTTTTTCAAATACATTGATATTTCATTGTAAAAAATTCCATACATTTAATTCATTTTTCACAAAACAGGGAAAAATATTCACTATACTTAAAGGTATAGTACACAATATGCTTCATTTGATTAACCATTGCTATGTACAATGTTTCTTTTATTTTTAGGCATTACACTATATGTAAAGGCTTCACATTTTTTTGTTAATATACCTCACTATCATGCTTATTGTATCATGTTTTCCTTAATTTCAATAGCCTGCAAGTACAGTGTTTAACTTCCTTTTCAGGAATTTTTTTCAAAAAGTTTACACTTTGTTTTTCAAAACACACTAGTTCATTTATGAAAACACCATTTTGTTTCTAAGCAAACAAATTATTTAAACCCATTTTTCAAATGCATTGCTGTTTTTCCATTGTAAAATTCCATTCATTTTTGGTAATATTCAAATACAGAAAAATGAGAAATATTTTGTTACATGCATAATACACATTAGAACCAACCTACATTTTTGGAAAAAGAAAAACATGGGCTTCCTAAAATTTATGCATGCAAAATGTTATTAATATAAGTTATACACACACACATATTAATATACAATATTAATATATTAGTTTTTACAAAGCAATCTTTTCTTTTCACTTCTTTTCTCAACTTTCCATGTTTTTTTGGGTTGTACACATTGTAGACTGATTCTTCCTTTATCGACTTTTCCATATCTTTTCACTCTTACTTGCTTTATATGACTGCATACATTTACATGGGTTTTCCAAATTTCACTGCTTTTCTCGACTTACACACCATTGTTCAATTTTATTTGATTTATATGCCTTGTTTATGCGATTGTATGCGTCACACAGTGTTCCACTTTTCCATTGTTTTGTATCACACAATTCCATGATATTCACTGCATTTGCTCTAAATGCATAAACTTGAAATGAGTGTGGTGGGATTCACGTTAAATTCATTAGCAAAACGTATACAAAGAATTTGAGTTTCATTAATAATTCTACATTTTGTAATTTGCATTGTTAGTTAAAAAATTATTGTGTCTAAATAATTCTAGTCAGTCAATTGTAGCAATTAAACAAAAGCAATTAAATCAATTTAAGTTTTAATAATTCAACATTTGTAATTTAGTTTTAATCAAAAAATGTGTACATAGGAAAAACAAAACCTAAATGTAAATAGATCTGTAAACCAAAAACTTATATAATTTAGTTTAATCATGCATGATGTAAAGAGATAAAACAAATATAATTGAATAAACCAACAATGCATCTATTCGTTTATTCCAAAAAACATGTATGCTGAGAAGTAAAATATTTCATCAGTTATTATAACTGAATAAAACAAAAGTATTTAGCATACCCTGGTTTTTTTTCTGTAGACATATTTGTTACCCAAATTTGCTCCAATGTTAAACTGACTTCAAAACATCAAGTTAATTACTCATCTTATTTCCCACTCTGAAAACATTCTTGCCTTCATGCAATTCAATCCAAAACCAATTCTCCCCAAAAGCCATTACCACAGCATTCAATCTCTGACATGTTAAGTGATACTTTTTTGATAATTTGCACTTCTCTTTTATGCTTGATGTAAAGTTTCACTCTAATTCCCCACATGTCAAAAACTCTCTAATGTATGGACAAGTTGACCCAACACTTTAATTCTATCTCCTAAAATTTATTTATACAAGTTATACAATATTGTAAAAAAATACAATGGTTTGCACACACTCTCATTGAATAATAAAATACAAAAATTAGAACATTAATAGAGGAGTGAGTAATAATTCCTTCTTTACTAATAAAAGTCCCTAAGAAAAAATACAATTGTAGAGCACACATTAAAATTGATTTAATACATGCAATATATAATATTGAGAAGAACTGGGAATAATTTGAAACTAAGTGTTTGGCTTTTAAAAAATATATAAGTTAATGTAAACTTTTTAGTATTATCATTATAAAGAAACCATGCTCACATTCAATGTTGTTCCCTCATGAAACACTCAGACATTTTTAATTTTCAGTGGTCCATCAAATTCAGGAAAAACAAGCTTACTTGGGAAATTAATTGAATTAATTGATAAAGATTTTTTTACCATCACTTCCAACATAATATTTATAGCAAATTTAAAGTGAAAATGAAGTGTGTGGAATTTTTCAAGGAATTTTCAGAAAGTTTACTAGGTGAAAACAGTGTTCAAAACTGGTTAATAATATTTGATGATAGGTGTGAAACTCTGCTACAATCAGAGGCATTTGCTAACCTTGTTATAGCTGGAAGGCACTTAAATTGTGGTATTGTATTAATCACCCATTTGGCTTTTTTAAAGCAACATTACTCAAGTCTAATTTAAAAAAAATGCTTCTGGAATATTTTTGTTTAATTCAGTGTGTGATAGAGCACAGATTAGAATTTTAGGAACCCAGATGGGAATTATGTGTGAATTGTTGGCTGCATATAAAAAGGTCATTAGCAAACCATATGGTTATTTGTTTATAAATTTTGCTCAGGACATTCCAAATGAATTACGTCTTTCAACAAACCTTGAAGGTAGACAAATTTTCTATGGAACTGATTTAAGAACACATCATTTACTAATTCCTAATGGGATGCTTGAAAAAGTCTAAGATACAACTCCTAAGAGATGATCAAACTTTAAATTTAGTACAGGGGATCATTTTTAACATTCAACAAGGAATTATCCCACTTGGTGATGAAAAGACTACATTTCTAAAATACCGTCAGTATGTGGAGACTGCACTATTAAAACATTCAAAGTCGAAAAAAATTACAATTCTAAGAATGTCAAATGGACTAGCATTTTTCAATTGTCTTTTATGCATTATGATGAACTACATATAATATCTAAACACATTAAAATCTCAAATCATTATATATAATATCCGTGGTTGAAATGGTGCTTATTCCTCTGGAAAATTACAATAGATTAACATCAGATTGCTGTCAAGAGCAACCTATTGACGGTGACAGTATGCAGCTAAAATCAAGTAATCATTATTCTACACAACAACAACAAACCCCTTTCATTCAAGATGATATAAATGTAAAATGCAATGCTGTTGAATCACCCACTAAAAAACGACAATGTCAACAGGATAACACAACTGGTGATGAATTAAAAAACTTTTTAAACAGTTCAAATACAAATGCTCTCCTACATGATGATACAATTTATACAAGTGCTGGCTCATTATAATTTACCAAATCCAAAAACTCTCTGCAAACACCAAATAAAAGACTAAACCAACATGTGCATACAATTTTAAAAGGTATTGGTACAATCCCCGCCCAATTGGTTAAAAATAATCATGTTTAAGAAGCTATAAATAGAAAAGAACTTATGGTTTGGAATTAATTGTAATGGATAAACACTTGCACCAGTTGTACACTTCATTAAGATCATGTGCTAGTTTGGGGGGTGCTTATGAGTTGTATCACAAAGCTAATTTGAATTTCCCAAAAATAACTCTGGAAAATGTACAATACTTCCTTGCTACAAATGATACGTACACTATACACAAGTCAGCTGTGACAAAAATTCCCACGTTAGTTTGTTATTGCATTTGGCATTGATGAAATATGGACTATGGATTTGGCAGTTGTTGAAAGTCTAGCATCGCACAATAGAGGGATAAAGTACTTGCTTGTTTGTTATGATATTTTGTCAAAAAAATTTCATGTACAATCATTGTATAATAAAACTGATAGTCATGTGTTGTCTGCTTTTAAAAAATTTGATAACTGGCGTACTGTGAAAAAGATTTGGATTGATAGGGGAACAGAATTTAAATGAGTGTTTAATGATTTCTGCAAAAGAATATAACAGTGTATATCACAAATTCAAACATGTAAGCAGTGTTTGTGGAAAGAGTGATAAGGAGTTTGAAAGAAATTCTATTCAAGTATCTAGACTTTAGCAGGTGTTACAACTATATAGACAAACTCCAACAAATTGTTAGCGTTTTAAACTCCAGAGTAAATCATACAATAGGCATGTCTCCAAATTCTGTAAGAAAAAAACATATACCACACATGATTGAAAAACTAATGACCATTAGTAATAAGCATTACTGACCACTGTTGTTTCACCTTGGTGATCTGGTAAAAATTTCAAAATCTGATTGCACATTTCAAAAAAGCTACTCACCACAATTTCAAATGAAGGTTTTTAGAATAAACAAGGTGTTCCCCACAATCCTCATTACATATGAACTAAAGTCAAATAGTAGTAAGACTGATGCTGAAATAATTAAAGGAAAATTCTACCAACAAGAATTGACAAGAGTAATTAGGAAGTGTGCATGGACAATAATAGAATAGTATAAATAACCTATATGTGTAATTGTCAAATCATTCAGTATGGAGTGATATTATAGTGAACAAGCAAGTGGTAGAAACCCCACAGTAATAACTCATCAATAGGCTTTGGAGTAATTACCACACTCAGGCACATTGCCATACCACCCTTGAGAAATGTATTAAGCAATATTGGTAATGAGATTTTGGATGAATCAATTTTGGGTTTAAACGACATACTCTCTGGTGACAACATGAAAAAAGTTTTAAAATGAAGAATTTCCAATGTAGCAAAATACACAGTCAGGAATCAATTTAATAAGTGATGTCAGAATCATGAACAAACTGGTAATGGTTTCTCTGAGCAAGGGAGGATAACAAAAACAATTAAAACAAAACTTGGAATTAAACAATTTACAATTTCCAGTGCAAAAAAACAATGTAAATCTAGTCCAAGCATAGTCAAAAAGAAACCTGTCATAAAGAAAACTGACATTTTTAAGAATTTGGTATAAATAACTGTACAAATTTACACTTGATATTAGTTTGATGCCCGTCATTCACTCATTCTTGCTTTGATATTTTCGAATGTGATAAGGTGTTGGTAAACTTTAATGGCAGTAGTACACAGGAATATTTCCCAACTTCTGGTTTTAATGGACCACTCATTGAATTTAATTTTGGGTTGGAGCAAAATGAGTACATTGATTTGCAAAGTATGCATTTTGGTTTATCATTGAAAATTGTATGCAAAAGTGATGGTGGGAACCTAGTTTGGGATGACGCAGACAATACAAAACAAGATCAAGTTTGTTTAACAAATAATGCCTTACATTCATTGCTTAGTGATTATAGTTTCTATGCAAATGGTGTTTTATTACACATGGGTGATGTGGTATGGCCACATATGGTGATGATTACTAATGAACTATCAAAAAGTACAGCCAACCAGACTTCAATACTAACATCAAGTGGGTATTATTATGAGAAACACCCCAATAAACTGATAAAAGAAGGTGATAAAAAAGATGGTC
>CABFPE010001030.1:77641-91327 GCA_900660155.1 Hofstenia miamia | reverse complement strand
ACTTGCACAGCTTTAAATGTGACTTCAAGTAAAATAAATACAGAAAATGCTTTTGTGATTACTGTGTTGGTCTTTCACAGCAGGGTTTATAGAGGTGATAAGTTTTGATTACTAAATGTTAATTCATTAAGCAAATACAGTTGAAGCCTAATACAGTTAATTATCCATTGCTCATTACTCAGCTTATTATATTTTCAGTATTCACGACAAATTTTAGACTTATTCGTGAAACTACAGATACTGATTCTGAAGATGGATGCCTGGAAAGAAAGCAATTCTGGTCATGTCTTAAAGAGCTTAAAGAGTATTCATGAAACAAACTATTGCTAGGCGTTTGAGAGATTTACACTAGTGGATTTGCAAGCATTCGTATTCCTCCTATATATAAGGAGAATGTTCTCTAAAAAATGAATGTGTGTTTCTTTTGGCGCAAAGACTGGATCACGTGTGGTCATTGATGCCATGAGTCGAAATCGGTTCAAAATTTTTTCTAAATACATTCGTTTTGAAAAAAATCTAACAAGGTCTCCGAGAATTTTTAGTAAATTTACGTATATCAGAGATAGATTTGAAAGATTTTGAAAAAATATAAAACTATGTCATTGCATTTCACTAACACTTGATGAACAATTTATACCCTACAACAAATGAAATCAAGCTTTGTTTATAAATAGAGGTGGACAACAAATATAATACAAAGAAGACCGGATTTAAAAACGAATCACCAGTGACTAATTTACGCCAGTTTTGGAGAAATGTGGATTATGTGGAACAGATCAATGTAAAAATAAGGTCAATACAACTTGTGGAGTTTGTAGCAGGTGAAAATATGGCAACAGTATACAGTATAATTGGAACTGAAATTGAAAACAAACGTTTTGCTTTGTGATATTGTTATTTCATTTGTTTTTGGTTTTGCACAGTTTTTAAAAAATGGTCAATTCTGACCACTAGAAATGTAAAAATACATAATTTTCAGGCATTCTGTGTTAAACAAGAAATTCTTTGATATTTTACTTCGCAAAAATCTTATTACTGCTTCGAAAAAATACACCTCAATTTCATGTATATACAGCACCATTTCTGACGTTCTAAATTCAATGTTAAATTATTATTTCATAGTGAGTTACTAGTCTATTTTAACAAACCTAATATAAAAGCAGTTTAACAGAAAAGTTAATCGATCTGTTGTCTATAGTTGAAATATGCCCCTAGCTTCTGAAAATAACATAAACCTGCCTGACAGAATAACCGCGATGAAAATGTGTCGAAAAACGTTCTACATCAAACACTTGTTTAAATATTAGGACACAGTAAAATAAAAATACAATCTTAAATGGCATTGGCAAAGATGTTATTTGTAATGAAAAATTTAAGCTTTCAGATACGTTGACTCTTAGTACAAGGAGACCAGTAGAATTCAAAGAGTTACTTTTCCAACAGAAAAAGAACACATAAATAGTGGGCGTGGCGCATTTGTCAAAAAACTGCAAAATTTTTAGACATTTTCAAAGCAGTTCGGTGTGATAATAAATTGGTTGTCTTGTTGTCATCATTAATTGGAGCAAATCCAACGCTTTGATAGAACAAAAAAATATTTTAGTAACATGTCCACGTCCAGTAATAGTTGTTATAAATATAAATCATTTAGGTTGTTGATCGGCTTAATGTCAGCAGTGTTGAATTGCGACAAATGACACTATTTGAAAATTTTCTTTCATTGCTTTGTTAAATATCAGTGAGTGCAGAAATAAGAGAAAAGCACGTTGGACTTTTTTATTTAAATTACACGCTTTGCTGAATGTCAAGTGCGGCAAAAGAGATTGCTTACAAAATTTAATTGTGTATAGTTTAATACTTTGATTTTTGTTACATTTTAACAATTTTATATTGTGTTTTTACTTGTTCTATTATTCAAAGTTATCATGTACTAATCAAATAAAATGTTTCCTAATTACACAATTTCTACAAATTAACACCGTTGGAATACAGTGTATACATTTATGTCTGGAAGTTTAGGGAAAAAATAGATGTGAAATTCGTAAGGCGCTCAATGAAATTAGGCTTGTACACAACATATCTTCATTCGAGTGACAAAATAATTCATGAAAAATTTAAAAGAAAAAATAGTTTGTGAAAATAGATTAACTCAATATGAAATATAAATGGAAAGCAGAATTGTGAACATCAGAAATGGTGCTATTTAGAATTCTGCATTTGATAAATGTACGCCTTAAAGAGTTCGTATACCATAGTTTCAAATCTTCAATTAACTTCCAAAAAATGATAATAATACTTAAAATATTTACAATTATTTGAAAATTGTTATCATGTATCTATATTTTCCTTCCCCAAAAAACTTTGGCACTTAGTCTACTAACATCGGGTTAAATTTTTGTTACCTAATAGTACAAAGCTGTTTCAAGTTAGTGGTAATTATTTGTAATGTTTGTCTAACCATTGTTTCCAAAATACAAAATATGTAATGAAAATCAAACAACTATTGAATGTTATGTGGGTCGAAATTTGTGGGAGCCCATCAATTTACAACATCTAATTACTCTAACCATAACTCAGAATAAGAACTATACAAAATTAAAAATTCGTTGTATTTCCCACATATGACCAGTAACTTTTTTACTTAATCACCTAACAGCCAAATTCATTTGGTTGTGATGATTATAGAGTGGCATCAGTTAGATGAATAAACAAGACCAGATTTCGGGATTTGGATCAGGTTGGGCTCGGGTACTGCCTCAGTATTACCGAGCACGGGAAATCTCATCAACGCTTAGATTTTTTATGAAAAAATACCAATGTTAAGCACCGTTTAATTTGAGAATTATCCCAGACGTTAAGTAACAAAAATAGAATGAGTAGGATTACATCATCAGAGAATGACTGAAATTAATCACAATTTGATTGTATAGAAATGCAAGGTTAAATATTGTGAATCAAAATCGGTTTCGGGGAGGGTCGGGTTCATGTAGTTGATTGGGTGGAGCTCGAGTCCATGCTAAACCCATATTGTCACTCTTTAGTGATGATGTTGGTAGCAGTTTAATTAATAAAATAGAGATTCTCGCAGTTGGGATCCAGGGTAGACGTGCCATTATGGCACGTATCATACCATTATGTACCATATTATGGATACCATAATCGGATGGTGGAAAAAATGTATGGCCATTATGGAGGGCAAATTAAAAATATGGCCATAATGGAAATCCATAAATTTATTGCTACATATACAGGATTTACATATATTTTCAAGAAAATTGTGAAATTTAGTGAAAAATCTTACATTAAAAATAATTGAATGAGTAAATATCTATTTTACATATTGTTTTGAATAAAAAAACACTTTGATAAAATACCAACCTTAAAAACTTTTGTAACATTTAGTAGACAGCTTCAGGAGATATTTCATGATTTGTTATTGTGGATTGTAAATAAATAGTGATGATTAAGTTGTTTTCGATTTTTAAACTTTGCGCCTAACAAAGCGTGTTGTATTGGAAAACAAACAAAAAATAATTAGTAAATTTTTAAATTTGTTTTGAATGCTTCAAAAAACTCCTGCAAGATAGTGAATTGCTTGTGATATCAGTACAAATTCCTATTACATAAGAATGGTTGGCTTTTAATTTCAGCTTGTAATTTGGTATTGATTTTGATAAATATTATAAATCACGTATTATTTTGCTGCTATCACGTGTATCATACATACATTTTAATATCATTAACTACTATGGCCATAATGTATCGATGATAAACATATTGCCAATATGGATGCCTGAAAAATATCGGCTTGCTGTAAATGGCCATACCATAAACGGCACTCCTCATCCAGGGCAGGAATTTAGTCCTGAAGCCCCTACACTATCAACTAATATTTCGAAATATTTGATATTTGCAAATTTGTAAAATATATTTACAAAGTTTCAACAAATTGTATCATTTTTTAAGAATTGCTACAAAGAATGTTGAGATTCAATTTTTTTCACCATAACTTGTTTTGAAGGTGAATCACTAAATAAATGCAAATAACCTTTACAAAGCTTACTTAAAATTAAAATAAGTGAAATAAAAAATTTTTAAAATTACTGAAAGTGGGTAGGTGTGTTAGCGTCTCTCCCTTGGAGTACATGATTTTATACGCAAAACCAAATGTTATTAATTTGATACAATACGTTATTTCTACAAGAACCAAGCAACAGGCGATCTAAAAATTTCATTTCAGCATGGTAGGTCTTCAATTATGATGAAAGGACCTCTGGACAAACCGAAAGGAACAGGCACATACGAATGAAATTGAAGAAAAGCTGTTTAAGAGAAATGAAGGATCATAATGTAAAGGATATTAATATGACTAAATGGATGTGTTGTAATACCCTTGAGCCACAACGATGTAGCCTATTACTCCTCTATGTTGAAGAACCCGTACAAATAAGNATGTATCGATGAAATTCAAAATATGGCCAATATGGATGCCTGAAAAATATCGGCTTGCTGTAAATGGCCATACCATAAACGGCACTCCTCATCCTCATCCAGGGCAGGAATTTAGTCCTGAAGCCCCTACACTATCAACTAATATTTCGAAATATTTGATATTTGCAAATTTGTAAAATATATTTACAAAGTTTCAACAAATTGTATCATTTTTTAAGAATTGCTACAAAGAATGTTGAGATTCAATTTTTTTCACCATAACTTGTTTTGAAGGTGAATCACTAAATAAATGCAAATAACCTTTACAAAGCTTACTTAAAATTAAAATAAGTGAAATAAAAAATTTTTAAAATTACTGAAAGTGGGTAGGTGTGTTAGCGTCTCTCCCTTGGAGTACATGATTTTATACGCAAAACCAAATGTTATTAATTTATCTACAAAATTGAGCAGGCGCAATCTTGATACAATACGTTATTTCTACAAGAACCAAGCAACAGGCGATCTAAAAATTTCATTTCAGCATGGTAGGTCTTCAATTATGATGAAAGGACCTCTGGNGAATCACTAAATAAATGCAAATAACCTTTACAAAGCTTACTTAAAATTAAAATAAGTGAAATAAAAAATTTTTAAAATTACTGAAAGTGGGTAGGTGTGTTAGCGTCTCTCCCTTGGAGTACATGATTTTATACGCAAAACCAAATGTTATTAATTTATCTACAAAATTGAGCAGGCGCAATCTTGATACAATACGTTATTTCTACAAGAACCAAGCAACAGGCGATCTAAAAATTTCATTTCAGCATGGTAGGTCTTCAATTATGATGAAAGGACCTCTGGACAAACCGAAAGGAACAGGCACATACGAATGAAATTGAAGAAAAGCTGTTTAAGAGAAATGAAGGATCATAATGTAAAGGATATTAATATGACTAAATGGATGTGTTGTAATACCCTTGAGCCACAACGATGTAGCCTATTACTCCTCTATGTTGAAGAACCCGTACAAATAAGTGGTGTTTAACTAGTTCACACTCTGCATTGTTGGAACCATGCTCCAAATGGCTATACATTTATAAACAATTAACCAACAAGGAAAAATAGGTGGTTTTCTTGAAGAAAAGCCTTTGGTAATTTGATCAGACACAATGATCTTAGTGAGAATAATGGAGCTACACAAAAAACACACAATTCCTTTACCATTAACATTTTCTGTAAAATATATTAATTGTTATTGGCTTTAAATTTAATAGTTTACACATGTTTTTACGTAAGGGTACAAATTCTATCGTATACAAATTCATAGATGAATTAATGACAATGTAAAGAACTATAAAAATAGAAAGCAATATTTAGATTAACAGAAAAAATCAATAGAAGGTCACAAAATGTACTTGATATATAAGAGATTTTCTATTACTGCAAATTAAAGCTAGTACAAATCACAAACCTCAATATGCCACTTCTTGAGATATGGTTTTTTATTTAGAACTTGTTTTACAAACACACCGCCATAGCAATTGTCGGAAACTGGTGGACTGTTTAGGAATGCAATGATGCATGTGTCAGGTACTGCTTTAATCACTTGAGAAAACAATCTATCTAGACGAACACGATACTCACCTAAAATGAAATTGTATATATAACGCTCACATTTTTCGAAAAAAATATTAATAAAAAATTAAATAAAATTGTTTAGATTCATAACATTATGTCTTGATATTTCGGACATCGGAATATGTTTACTTAGAATTAGAACTTTAAATATGTCTAGTATATATTTGTTGTTTGGGCCAGATTGTTCGGACGGTCTTACGTTTATCTTAGGGATCTGGGAATACATTACCTGGAACATATATGTACTAAAACTGTTAAGAACAAACATTTCATGTTAAATACATAATTGGCCTACTCATTCTTTTAAATGATATTGACGTTCAGTGTCCTGGAATTTTTGGTAGCTCTTAATGGACCCTAATTCAAATTTATGAGAAGGCAATATTCAGAAAATTTCTGCATTTAAAAATTCCATATAATTACTATAAACGAATTCCAAGCGAAATAATTGCAAAAAACAATCATATTTGAATGGATTTTATATGAAAGAGAATTAAACGTACCAGTGCATGGATACATGATGATTCCATTCAAGCATATATTTATCTTGAAACTAGATACTTGTAACATGCCATCAATTTCATATTTAACTCAAACGAAAACAATCTCAAACAACAAACTAATGGAAGAAGAACTCCAAAATCAAAGATGCATTCTACCTTTGAGTGTTAAAAATGCTTTATGCTCGATATGCTCAAAATTGTCTTTTCCTTTAATCTTGAAAAACGCGGTTTTGTAGGAAGTACATTCACGCAAAATAAAAGATAAATACATTCTTGTAACCATTTAAATAGTATTAACAATTTTCACCATTTCAATTTATTAATGTATATTGTACGTTGTGACAAAATGATAATATTTAAACTTACTTCAGAATACCACAATCGTTTAGTAATGCAAATGAAATGCTTGAAAATATGTTATGCACTTGAAAACGAATTGATATATAATTCTTTGATAAATAAATTCTAGGATTTCATCAAACTTAATCTCATTATCATAGAGTTCATTCACAAGGTATTCTCAAACCTAAAATAATTAATAAAAAGTAACCAAATGCAATCCATTAAAACCACACAGAATAGATAAAAACAATGTATAAATATTTTTCTTGGGATATACTTAAAATGTATTTATTGCAATCGTTTTATACAATGATTAATGTAATTGAGTTAAAAACACTACCTTTCAAATTTTTATTATTACTTACAAGTAGATCCCTAACGACACAACCAATTGAGTTGAAGAAAATTGAGAGGAAGCATGCTCTAATCTGTAGAAACTATTACTGTAGAAATTAATATGTAGTTTGTTACCCAATTACAAATATGATTACGAAGAGACATTTTGATTATAAAACGAAATAAATTTAAAATACAATACACTAATTTACCTGCAAGGAATGTTTCTCCATATCTCATAATGTCCCAAAGCATACTGCAAATAAATACTGCATCAGGGGCGTACGTAGCAAGTGCCGGAATCACTTCAGTAGTCACGTAAGGGTATGAGGCACGAGTAATAAAGTAGAATCGAATAGAAAAATCGCCTTTCACATACTCACGAACCTCTGTGTAATTGGGATCGTTTGTTAGCTGTCCCATTTCCCCACCAGCAAGGAGCTTATCATTAACAATTGATCGATGTGCCTAAGCAGAAATAATTAAGTTGTTATACGTCAATTGCTCGGGAAAGGATGTAACAAG
This sequence comes from Hofstenia miamia, assembly GCA_900660155.1. Lineage (NCBI taxonomy): Eukaryota > Metazoa > Xenacoelomorpha > Acoela > Hofsteniidae > Hofstenia > Hofstenia miamia. Next base: position 83,552 of record CABFPE010001030.1, on the reverse strand, counting down.
CGTAAGGCGAGAACAGCAACAGATAGTAGTACAAACGAGATTGCGGTACAGCTGGAAATCGCTCAATGCACTATCAAAAATAAAGATGTTGCTTCATTGTACTTTTTAACAAAGTTTATACATTTGTCTTCGGCTGCAGACTATACAGCTAACCGCGCAAACAAGCACTGTGATGAAACATGTAAAAAATTACTTGATCTAGTTGAGGTAGAAAATCCAGTCGCTGACATTGCCTTTAAAAATTTAGGAAAGTTCGTGCTAAAAACAGTGCTAAAGAAAGTGGCCGAAAATGTTCGTGGTGAAAATATTACTGAACAAAAAGAAGTGCAGACTTTGAGTTTTGCTCCATGCAAATCTATGGATGTGAAGAGACAATCCTAAATTTTGAATTCATTGTCATTAGATGGACCCAACATGCTTGAGATAACCATGAAAAAACATTATTATTCAATATTATTCAATTTTGTTATTGTTAATTGAAGTTTTACCGATTTCATTTTTTTTTAGTTTAAATTAACAATTTTATGGCAAAAATTTTAGCTTCCTTATGATGAAAAGTTAGTTAATACTTTGAAGGGGATAATTTCAAGTAAATAGGCATCTTATACAACTCACTCTAGCTCTATTTTCAGCTTTTGTCATAAAACGATTTTCTTGTAACAGCAAAACCAGATCTTTGTATGCAGTGCGTTGAACTAAAAATAATTGATTGAAACAAAAACAAAAATGTTACTGCTATCTCCGAGAACTGCAATCTTCTTCCCGGCCAATAAAGCTTGCGCTTCTGGAGTTGTAAATGCCGGGGAAGCAGGTTTTTTGGTCATCTAAAACAAAAACAGAGTGATAGCTTATCAGAGAACATCCAAAAATGCATAAAATAGACAATCAAAACAGCCGTAATGTTAAAAAAATAAAATACATGTATGTATAACTCCAATATACCAAGACTGACAATTGAAGATTGTCGAATAACATCATACCATTATATATATATATATATATATATATATATATATATATATATATATATATATATATATAGTTATACTGACCGCTGTGGAAAAAACTGGGCCTTCATTTGACCGCTGTGTACAGCCAAATTTTCATAATGACCGCTCTGCACAAAGGGTCTGAATGGACCATAAATAATTGGTCCAATGCCAAATTTCATGTAAATTATTGGTCCCAAATCCATAAAAAGACATATCCCAGTAAATATTCTTATCCCAAATTTACCTGTGATCCCATGAGATACTTTTCATTTGGAAACGGAATTTTGAAAAAATTATATAGAATTTTTTGGTACCAAGTGCGTCGAAATTTTAATTTCCTGGGAATTGAAACAAGTAAATCCCATTGGAATAGCGGGTCATGTAGCACTTCACAGTGGACATTCCTAAAGTTACCCACAGAAAATCAGCAGTTGGGGCTAAAAGCCTCAAACTTCGTATAGATATGCTCAACATGGATACAATTATCACTGTATAGTCAAAATTTACATAACTCAAAAATTGGGGATTTCTGAATGGAAAAACCGCTTCGTACTATGGGAAAAGTACAGAGCGGTAGACGAAATTTTTATTTCAACCTCTGTGTACGTTTTCAACCGTACACAGCGGTTACTATACCTATCTATCTTTATATATATATATATATATAAATTTGATTGATGGTAGGAAATTTCGCATTGCTCTAATTAAATTAAAATTTTACATCAGTTCTACTTACACATGGCATTAAGATGTCAATTTTTTATTAAGACACTTCACTACTTAATTTTTCCTACTAATCTTACTTTATAACCTGCCTGGTACACTGAAATTTATTGTTTTAATATCACTATAATATTAAGATATGAAAAATCTAATAAAGATGATATATTTACATTATGTGATAGTCAGATAATGCTTTCAATTCAAAAACAAGCTCAATCTGCTTTAAAGACCTTAATTATTTCCGAAAGATCTGAAGAAAACATGATTTCTAATATCAATTTGAAAATTCAAAATATTTCTACAGAAATTAAAGAGCATCATTCGAATTTGAAAACACCTTGCTTACAAATAATAATCTTATGAAAGAAGTAATTGATTCATCAATACATAGGTGCATTGAATAAACTGTGAAATGCACCAGAGAATTCACTTTTGATTTATTAAAATTTCTATAACTCCCAATGACAATAAGAATTTAGTTGCTAAATCCCATAGTTATGAAATAAAACTTGACGGGATCCCAGAAAGGGACGCAATTTTTCTGAAAATTTACAATATGATGACTTCATTCTAATCAAAATTCTTGAACATATCAATGAAAATGATGCTGACACATCCTCAGTATTCTGTTTGAGCAAATTCAACCCTTGCCTTAGTCGCCCACGTACTTTAATTATACGTTTTAAGAGTATTTGGACTGCTAGAAAATGTTTATCGAAAGTTTACATGTTAAGAGATTTCTTTCTTTTGAAGAAAGAAAAGTTTAAAATTCTAAGAAAACGATACGAAATGATATGTGATGGCAACAATAAAAAACTTTAAAATCCGAAATCTAAAATTATTTTATCAAGGAAGTCGCATTGAAGTTCACTCAAATTGATTATCTAATGATATGTCTTGTCTTTGATTAAATGTTCAAGTTTTTCAAAACGTGTTGAACTAGTTAATCTAATTAATGTACATCAAATTTCAACTGTTTTTCTAGTTGAAACCTGGCATCATCCTGATATTTCGTCCAAAGAATTATTTCCTGCCACTAATTATGAAGTCATTTCACGTTCAGATCGTAATAGACATGAAAATGGTGGTCTTATAATTGGCTACTTGAACTCCTCAGATTTATTCTATTAAGATTTTAAAGAAAAATCATTTGAATTTCCTGTTGTTTGTACTGTTTCTAGTTCTGATGGAAATATTTATCTTAATTTGCAATCCACCTATTAGCTCACACGATCTCATATTGAAGCAGCGACTTTAGGAGTGTATCACATTCTACACTAAAAAATTTAGATATTTCAGCAATCTATCTTCAAGCAATATTATTTTAGGAGACTTTAATATGCCACACTATTCATAGGAAATCATATCTGACTTCGATAATGACCCCATTATATCATGTTTAGAAGACCTAAATATGTTGCAATTCATTTTTGAACCAAAAAATTAGATCTATTATTTAGTGATAACCCTGATATTGTACTTAAGGTTCTAAGAAACTACAATTTCGGATCACTTCCCTAATATTTTCAGTATTCCATCATATGAAGAACAACGCTCTAATTATTTTTCTATTTACTCTAAAATATATTTTAATGGGAAAAATTTTCGTATAACTTAACAGCATTATATGATTTTATTACAAATATTATTCAACCACATGATTTTTCAGAACAATGGCTTTCGTTATTCAATAATGCTGTTAAAATAACCATGCCACTTAATAGAAAAAAACGGCTTGAAGTTCCCATACAATTCATTTCATAAATTGCCAGAGAACTTTGACTCGACCCATCAAAAAGAAATGGAATTTAGATAAAGCATTTAAGCTACGAAAGATTAACAAGAATTTAGAAAATAGCATTGAAACAGTAAGGTGTTCTGTTATTTTCAATAAGTTACTCTGACACCACCAGTTGTTTTAGAGTATTATGTCCACTATCAAGAAATCGTAAATTACCGTCTATTATTGAAAGCAAAGTCATTTAGCAATTTACAACTTTTCAAAAAGCACCGTTTTCAATGAATACTCTTTATTTGTTTTAAATTCAGTAATTGATCTTAAAAATATACAATTTGTTAAAGACCCAAAAATTTGCCTAGATGAAGTACCTATTACTATTAAACGACTTCTGCTGTGATGACATTCCTTCTTTTATTGTAAAATACGGTGCGCTTTTAATTAGCACAGCTGTATACTATTTATATTTACATATACTCAAAACTAATATCTGGCCAAAATCTTGGAAAATAGCATATATAACACGCATTTTAATATCTGGTTTACCAAATTGGCTTCAAATTATCGTCCTATGAGCATTCTACCGAAAATGTCTCTAATTCTTGAAAGAATCTTATTTGATTATATATATATCCAATTATAAGAGAAAAAATTTGCAATAGACAACATGACAAAAAGTACAATTACAAATCTAGTAACTTTTCTAGACACTTTATAAAAATTCATACTCCAATTCTTCTACCACAGCTGTCTATTTTGACAGCATTTGATTCAGTTCCTCATAATAAACTTGTTGAACAACTTACTGAATTTAGCTTTGATGAGTCATTTATTAAGCTACTTACTTCTTATTTACCCAATCGTTTCCAAACTGTTACAATTGATAACAATTTATCCAATCTAAAACCAGTAACTTCTGGAGTTCCACAAGGAAGTGTGTAAAGACTACTATTGTTTTTAATATTCATCAATGACATTTCCAATTCTATCAGTCACTCTGAATTCCTATTATTTGCTGATGACTTAAAATTATACAATTCTATTGACTTTGAATTATTACAATAAGATATAAATTCTCTTCAATCTTGGGCTTGCTAAATTCACTTGAATTTCATACTTCCAAAACTAGAATTATAACATTTAAGGGCACTGATAAAAATCTATTCTTGAACAATAATAATTTATTGTTCACATCAAATATTTGTGATCTTGGACTTCATATTGACAATAATCTAAAATGGAATAGACACTTAGATATAAAGCTATCAAAGTCATTCAAGATATTACAATATTTCAGACGAACTATTCCTTTTAATGCTACTCAGAAAATAAAATTCAATCTTTATAAAAGTTTTATACTATCTGTTATACTTGATTGCTCACCATGTTGGTTTAGCAACAACACATATGCATAGAAACTTGAAACTTGACACTTAATGCTCTACCAATATGCTTTAAAGGAACGTACAATGATTAATTGTTTTTTGGAAAATTGTGCATAAGAAAATAAATATAAATCCAGATATGTACATACCTTAAGCTGAATTTTCATATGACACAAGGCATTCGTGTCATCCACTATTCTCTATAAAGAAAACAAATAAATTTAGCTCTGATAGAAACTTTTTTGTTCGTACTCCACAGGTTGCAAATATATTAATTTGCAAAAAGAAAATATCATACAATACATTTAAAAGGAAACTCAGTGAATTTTTAATTGGATTAACAGTTTCATTTGACATTAATAATTTTTGTACTTATGTGAAATGCTTTTGCTCAACTCCTAGACAGTTATCTTAAGCAACCTCAAATACCCAGAAAAGCAAAAACTCTAATTAGATCCTTAAAAGAACTTTCTTCAGATAACTCAATATATATATCCAAATTTGATAAAGGTAATGGAATTATAGTAATGGATAAGTCGATGTACACAACTAAGATGGAAGCAATTTTAGATGACAAAACAAAATTTGAAAGTGAATGTAACACTAATATTTCATCAAAATTTATTAAAGAAGAAGAGAAATTTAATAAAAAACTCCTAGAAATGAAGAAGAATGGGGAATTGAGCAAAGAACTTTATGAAAAATTCAGAAGTACAGGTTCACAACCTTGTCGACTATATGGTCTCCCAANCTAGACAGTTATCTTAAACAACCTCAAATACCAAGAAAAGCAAAAACTCTAATTAGATCCTTAAAAGAACTTTCTTCAGATAACTCAATATATATATCCAAATTTGATAAAGGTAATGGAATTATAGTAATGGATAAGTCGATGTACACAACTAAGATGGAAGCAATTTTAGATGACAAAACAAAATTTGAAAGTGAATGTAACACTAATATTTCATCAAAATTTATTAAAGAAGAAGAGAAATTTAATAAAAAACTAGTAGAAATGAAGAAGAATGGGGAATTGAGCAAAGAACTTTATGAAAAATTCAGAAGTACAGGGT
>CABFPE010001030.1:60877-72919 GCA_900660155.1 Hofstenia miamia | reverse complement strand
GATTGAACAGAAGGAGATCACAGGCATGGAAGTAGAGTGACAGCGGGAGAGTGGAGAATTTCAGCAGAGCGTCTTTATAGTCCAAAGAGGAGATCCATTTGAAAGCGCGTTTCTGGAAACGTTCCATGGAGTGGAACAAAGCACGAGAAGGCCACCAACAAGGAGACGCGTAGAGAAGAATGGCGCGAGGAATGGACTTGAACAAAGAGAGCTTCACAGCGGACGAGGTATTAAAAGGAACATTACGGAAAAGGGCAAATAGCGAGGAATTAGCTTTGCGGAGACGCAAAGACACATGTCCAGTCCAATTTAAGTTAGCAGCAATTTGAACTCCAAGATGAGTGTGGTGAGGCGCAAAGTTCACAGGTAGAGGCAAATCAGAAGGGGGAGCCACAGAAAAGGAAATACCACATGTCTTGGTAGTGCTAAAATCAAGATGGTTGACAGAGGACCAAGTAGACAAGTGCTCGAGATCAGAAAAGATATTCGAAGCAAAAGACCAACCAAAATCAAAAATTTGTTTTGAATGAAAGAAACCATATTTACTAACCTGGGTTTAAGTAAATTAGTCAAGGGAGGGGTGTTTCTGTTGACTTTTAAAATGCTAACAGGGATAGTTTGATATGCAATACATTAAATTTGAAATGATATTGCAGATATAGTCTTTCATAGGATTACACAGCTTTAAAGAAGCGAAAGTCGTGATTTAAAAAATTTCAAGAAAATGTTTTTATATTTTTTTACAACGTTGGATCTAGACATGTAAATGATACCTTATTTATTTAAGCATTATGTATAATAAAATAATAACAAGGTCGACTTTTCTTAAATAATAATAATAATAATAATCAATGACTTTATTTAGTCGCTGAAGGCATACACAACAAGAAAATAAAAACAAGTCAAGTTTTACGGCAGCGAGGACAGTCACAGGAGATGAAATAGGAGCAAATGGAAGAGTAGGCGAAGTCGGAGAAGGGCTCAGCAAAGAGGAAAGTCATCAAAGATTTCTTGAAGCTCGGTGGCGGGGAAAAGAAATCAATCGCTGTTGGAGGGCTGCGAGTCAATATGTAATTAGCAGCCGTACAAGCACGATTGAAAAACGTGTTAAGGGTGCGNAATAATAATAATAATAATAATAATAATAATAATCAATGACTTTATTTAGCCGCTGAAGGCATACACAACAAGAAAATAAAAACAAGTCAAGTTTTACGGCAGCGAGGACAGTCACAGGAGATGAAATAGGAGCAAATGGAAGAGTAGGCGAAGTCGGAGAAGGGCTCAGCAAAGAGGAAAGTCATCAAAGATTTCTTGAAGCTCGGTGGCGGGGAAAAGAAATCAATCGCTGTTGGAGGGCTGCGAGTCAATATGTAATTAGCAGCCGTACAAGCACGATTGAAAAACGTGTTAAGGGTGCGATGTTTCTTTGTACGACGAATGGCGGTTATTCAGAATTTTAATTTAGCATGGCTTCCATGAGAATAGCAACAGTGAATTTAAAGAAAACATTTACTCATCAATTTACAATAGCAGTTCATTATATTACATTTACAATCGAAAGTTAGGAGTGGATTTAGAAGATAAAATAGTACTGTATTATGTGCACAATAAGTAGCCCTAGTTGAACGCGGCATTAGTCTGCTAATGCCTAGGCAACAACTGTGGAACATGTGCATTACCTTACAGCAAACGAGAATTAATATATAAATATATAGTGTTTCATAAAATGTACATTTACTTCAAGTAAGGTTCAGCAATACGTAGAGAAGCTTAATGACAACGTAATACCAACGCTATCAAAGTTACATATTGTGCTTTGCATTTGAATTTTGTTTAACGCGCTTTCGAAAATATTTATAACAAATAATGCTTACTGATAGTAAAAGTTGAATAAGTGATTGGGAAAAATCTTATTTGGAAGGTTTGTTAATTTAGTTTTTTAATTTTACATATTTTTTTTTGAATTTGTTTTGTTTGACATACATATTGCATAAGTGTAGGCCTAATTAATCAATTACATTGGTCGAAATCTCTAAAAGGCTCTTTCTTATACCGCTGAGCATATTACTTACTTATACATTATTATTATAAATTCATAATTTGCCAAATTTTCCATAAGATTTCAAATTTTCATTTATAAGTGTAACGAAGCAACTTAAATTCGTTTGCAACATTCTATATCTTTGAGAATAGTGAATCGAAATGGATTTGGAAACTACGATTAAGATAACATCCGAAAAAAAGATTTTGAGAGTTTTGTATCAGGCTTAACTTAAAGACTATCTTAGGTCACTACAGGAGAACAACTATTTTCTAGGTTCAGGCAGTATACTAAGCTCAAATTCAGATGAAATGGAAACAAAGCTAAATTTTCTAATATAATATTAAAAATTCAGTCACAGTTGAAATTAAGCATGTAATAGCCTAAACCACAACAAAATCGAAAAGGTTAAATACAATGGATTCAAAATTAATATAAATGAAATAAGTATCAAATCTGAATATACTCTTAAGTTAACTGCCGAGACTAACAAATCGTTGTAGCACGAATAGAGAAGATGCAACTACAGCTCGAATTGTCCTCTTAAAATTTTTTCCAGTGATTATGATAAACTATTATAAATTGAGAAATAATGACCGTATTCATGTTTACCTTTTAAAATAACAATTTATACCAGAATTATAGTAAACTATGATTGTATTTGAAGATCAAGCTACAATAGTAACCCCACATTGAAATGCTGCTGAGGCATTTTAAATTTACAACACGTTGAATGTACTTGCGATTGGATGGCATTGTTCGTCCAATGTAGCAATAGCAATTTCTAACAAATTTTAAATTTTGATAAATTTTAATGAAATTTCTTAAATAATTTAAAAAGATTGTATTACTAATTAAATGTAGGTTAGGAAGCCGCACTTAATTATTATCTAATTAATTATTTAAATAATTTAAAGCCAGTATTTTTTGATAATTGCTAAACATGTATTTGTTAAGCAGCTAGTGACATTGCATGGTTGCAAGTATAAATTTCACATTACAAATTTAGTTTAAGTCAGTTACATCCAGCATTGAGGGTTGCACTGAGTTAGAATAGGGAACACATAAGCTACTTCATTGAGCAGTGCACTGAGTTAGAATAGGGAACACATAAGCTACTTCATTGAGCAGAGATTTCAGGAAACAATCATTCAGCAGTGAAGAGGACTGGGGTTGGAAGATCAGAGATCAGAGTCAGTTGTAGGCCTTATGAAAGATTTATTTTCAAGGAAACTGCAGTCATCAATTCATACCTAAATAGTATTCAATTATATTGGAGTTTAATTAAAGTTAACTACAATTGTTAATAAGATAAAGCAGTTAATATAAGTACATCCCTACCCACACTTAACAAAGAATTACATTCAATAAAAATTAATCAAGTTATGTTAAAGCTTGGTAGCAGATGCTACATGGTGACCATGACAGGTTAAAGAACAATGAAGAGGAACCAACAACAAGTCAATATCTCAACTGACTACTTAAAGTCAACAGTAAGAAATGCAACCACAATATCACCAAAAGAACCTATAATGTAAAACATGCAATGGAAACACCAACCACTAATAAAGCAAGCAGTCAGCTAATACCATCTAAGGAGAAACCCAACCTGAAGCAGATTCAGAAACAAAGAATCACACCTAAATGAAAGCCACTACTAATTGTAATCAAGATGACAAATATGACAGCAAAGAGGGGAAGTGCCAAGAAAGACACAATCAGAACAACCACTACCCCAAGAAGATCACATTCAGAAACAGACACATCCCCCACAGAATTAGAGACCCTACACATGGCCCCAGAGACAAATTCTACAGAGATTTTAAATATCCTCAAACAACATAACAAGACAGAATCAATATTGAGAAGTGACATACAACTGCTAATGGAAAAATTTTCAAAGTTGGAACAACATCATGAAAACACATTGGGCAAGCTTAAAGTAGAAATGGATAGCCACTTAGAGAGCCAGAGCAAAAATTTCCAGAACAACATCAAGATATTAACAAATCAATTAGCAGAATCAAACAAACATTTTTGGGAACAAAACAAAAAATGTGAGAAAACATGTCAACAGTTAGAAAGGGAAAACAGACAATTATTCCAAGACAATAACATACAAGCCCAAGAGCTAGAACAGCTCAAAGATAAACTCAGACTAATGGAACTCAGCAGGGACAAGAGTCATGAAACACAAGAATGAGAGCTAGAAGAACTCAGACACAAACTCAGAATGATGCAGATGAATGAAGAGGACAATCAAAGGGGAATGCAGACACACAAAGTAACATTTGAAGAGAACAGAACTTACAAGCATCACCAGTCAACTTTAAAATACAGCCAAGAGACTTTGACAACGAAAATGAAGAAGATGAATAGAAAAGGATCATTGATGAAATCATAAAAGCAGTAACTGACCAAATTACAATAAATGAAAATATACATACACAGAGGAAACTGCACTTCAAGTATTGCATTTTGCCAAAGAACATTAACAACAACATGATACCATGCAAAGCAACCTTGCCAAAACTCAACAGGAAGGTTGACAGCTACAATCTAATATTCATTGAATGGCTCCAAATTTTGGAGAGTACAATGGCTGAGAAGAAAGTATGCCAACAAGCAGCAGCTGTAAGATTCCCACTATACCTCACAGGAGCAGCATCCCAGCATTATTTACTGCTAGATACTTATAAAAAACAAAATTATAAACTACTGATTGGAGACTTCATAGAGTACTATGAAAACAAAAGTTTTAAAAACCAATACTGAATTATATTGGACATGACAAAAATGAGAAAAACAGATGACATATGAGACTACATTCAGCAGGTGGAATGATTAGTAACACTCAGCTCCAGAGGAAACAGATATTTGAATTATGGCCTCTTCTTGCACATTTGCAAAGAACTGCCTGAGAACATTAGAACCTAGTTTAAAATCAAATGTGATGTGGATGACAAACTGGAAAAGATGATCAGAAAGGTGGTGGATATCCAGGCAACAATTGAAAACAATGCCAGCATTTACAAAAAATCTGTATGGCATAAAAAGACACCAATGGCATGGAGGAACAATTACAAGTCACAGACAGCAAATACCAAACCCTACAATGAAAACAAAATGGAAAAATTTATTAAAATAAAAATCAAAAACAGAAAAACGAAAAAAGTAGGGGAAAGGGATGTAAAGTGCTACAGCTGTGGAAAGAAAGGGCATAGAAAAGATGAGTGTAAAAAACAGATTAATATAATTGAATCTGAGTCAGAATTGATTGAGGACACACAAGCTCCAACTCCAAAAAACCAAGCACCAATAATGATTATGATGAACCTGGACAATATCAACACAATGATAACAATAAATGGAGTGATGACAATGGCAACAATCAATACAGGAGCTGTGACATCTATTATAACTGATGAATGCATGATGAAATTGGGGTTTAGATGAGAAGACCTTGAAAGATCAAACAAAAGATTAATCAATGCATCCAGAGAATATATAGATACTAAAGGAAAGATAAATGCAGTACAAATTAGAATAGCAAAAACTACTTTTGAACAATCACTAGTAGTGATAGACAGTCACAACAACTTATTACCATACAAAGTGATACTGTGTGATGATTTTTTAACTAAAAACAGATGTGTAATAAACTATTCAAATAAAACAATCAAGATAAAGGAGGAGGAAATCAAAATTGAAGAAGAAGGCAAGCTATCAACAATAAATTTTGAACTAGAAGAAGATGTGAAATTGCAACCATGTCAATGGAGGATACACACAATTCAAACAGGAGAGAAGATTACAGCAGATATAATGATTTACAGCAACAAAGAGATCAACTTGAAAAGAGTCTCAATGCCTTCAAGCATGTGTGAAATAAAAAATGGGAAAGGAAGGATACCAATACTGAATGCCATGAATTGCAATGTTAATGTGAAGAAAACCAATGTGAGAATATTAAAATATGTTAAGTCTACCATCAAAGCAATCTGGAAGGCATTGGAAGACATTGATGAGCAGAGTAGTTTGTATGGTCAATTTGAGGACTTACAAACAAAAACAGTAGGTACTCCACACAACTGATTCAAGAGTGAATGGATGAAAACCATCAATGTAGCAAGTACTCCAAACAGACAAGTACAAGACACCAGAGTTACTAGAAGAGGAATACCAACAACTGAACATGAAGCCACTGCAACAACTTAGAGAGGTGTTAGAGAAATATAAACAAATATTCAACTATGGAGAGATTAGCATGGGCCAAGCAATAGGCGATAGTTTTGATGACAAACAAACAGATAAAACTACTGGTGAGACAAGTACCAGAGCAAATGAAAGATGAGTACAGCAGGATACTGAGCAAACTGATTGACAACAAAATAATTCCACCCAGTGAAAGTCCATATGCAGCACCAACAGTGCTTGTAAAGCAGGGAGAGAAGTACAGATTATGTATAGATTTTTGGAAACTAAACAAAGTGGTGAAAAAAGACTCTTACCCACTTCCCAGAATAGAAGGTATGCTGTACAAAGCAAGCAAGCATAAGTACTTTACATTGATAGATCTATGCAAAGTGTATTGGCAGGTGTGAATTCAAGAAGAAGTAATGAAAAAATAGCATTCATTACACCTTACAGGTTGTACAAATTGATCTATATGGCATTCAGATTGTGTAATGCACTGGCTACTTTCCAGAGATACATGACAAAGGTACTAAAGAACAAGAAACCCAAAATGGAAGAGGGTGTGAACACATACATAGATGACATCATTGTGATGAGTAACACTATGGAAGAACACTGTGAAAAGCTGGAAAGGACACTATCCATTTTAGAAAAAGCAGGCCTGTGAATCAACAGGAACAAATGTGATATAATGAAGGAAAAGATCATATTTCATGATCAAAGGACTTAGGCTATATGAAATTTAATGCTAAACTAAGTGAAATGAGGAGCATGTGCACAATATCAAAGAAATTGGAGGACCCACAATTGTAGCATCTGCTACCAAGAGTTAATGTAGATTAAATTATTCTTTTAAACTATTGTTCTTTGTTCTAAGTAGGTAGGGATGTATGTATATTAACTCTTTACTCTTATGTTGTATATGTTTAGTTAATCTTCACTTAACTAAAGTAACTGGATACTGTTTAGGTACACTGCCATCACAGTTCTGCACCATGATTTGGGTATGGCTGACTCTGATTACAGTGCTGCACCATGATTTGGGTATGGCTGACTCTGATTAAGTGGTTCCAAGCCTCAGCTCAATGATGTTCTTATGTGTTCCCTATCCTAACTCAGTGTAGTTCTCAATGCTATTTGTAACTGACTTAAACTCAATTTGTACTGTGTGTTTGGGTCACTTCACAACCTTGCAATGTCACTAGCTGCTTAATAATTATTACTTCAGCAATTACCAAAAACTATTGGCTTTAGATAAGTTAATTAAAATAGGTTACATAATAACTTGCAGCTTCCTACTTTACATTTAAATAACAATAATACATGCTTGGTCTATTTATTGGTCTATTATAGGTCACCTAAGTCTATAAGATAAAATATATATAACCTACAGTAGGCTATCCAGCCCTTTTACTGATATCAATTATTAGATACATGTAAACAAAAGAATTGGTAGCCAGCTAAACAGAGAAAAACTCCTATTCATATACCTAACATAAATGCAGGTTCTTGGTTTTTTATCAAGGACTCATGAGTCACTCCCAATATGTGCCCAAACCACTACTACTGCATTTATCATTTAGCTTGAAATTTTGTATAAATAAGCAAACTGATATAAAATCTAAAGATAAGATTTTCAAAGAATTTACTTCAACAATTTCCAAAATGATTTCTTGCATATTTATAGTTAACTTCCAAAAAGTACCTGTGATTTGAAATTCAAATTTAAATGGCTAAACATAATGGAAGTGAATTGGCCCCCTTTGTTTGGTCAAATTTGACAACAAGTACTAATTTGCTATATTAATACTTAGTTGCATTTACAAAGATAATCTGATAATTAAACTTAAATTGTTTTTTAATCAATAATCATAATTCGATCTTAGTTTTGACTAATCATCTGATCTTCTTTCTTCCTTAGCAGCATTATGCTTTGGATTATGCTAAACAATTCATGATGCACAAAGAGATTGTAAAAACAGAAATGGAAGTAGTGATGCAGTTAAGGAAGAGCAAACAATATGAAAACCTAGAATGGAAGATGCCTGAGGCAATAAACTTAGTCAATGAGCAGATGAAATGATCCATGGAAAGAGACTCATGATAATCAATTAAGCTGTGCTGGGAAGGGAGTGTGGCATAATCAGCAAAGAATGTGATAAGAAAAAAAAGGAAATAAAATTCTTTTTATGATTTAAGTTTATTATGCTTTTACATCTGTTTTTTACATTTTGTAAACTAAGTGATAATATGGTAATAGTGCCTGTCATCAAGAGTGTTAGACATGTTGCATAGAAATTGGCTGACAAGTTTTATATTGAAAAAACAGAAATTAAGTAGAAACAGGTACATGTTGTTTGTTTGTACAATTGTGATATAAAAATAGCTTACATGGAAAGAAAAATGATAAATTAAATCATTCAGGATTTATCTTTGCTTATTATATCAGGTTTGATTCTGTAATGAATTGTGAAATCTAAATATTCAGGCACATACATTATTAAAGATATGAGGTGTCTACAAGCACCCTATTAGCTATATCATGGGTTATACTAATTAATTGTGGACCTTTGATTGTCATCACCTTTCTGCATTCCACATTGGTTGCTCACATGTATACAGGATCATGTAGTTATTTATATTTAGAGCTATTTTTATGTAGGGTACATAATAAGCAAAAGCAGCAAGGTTACATCATATCCTTTGTTAATTCTAATAATGAAAGCAATCAGTGTACAAATTCAATTAAGGTAAGCAACAAAGGGAAGCATCACACACTACAACATAAGCCACTATCACTGAGAGAGTTTCATAAGTCTCAGCCATTTGTGTAGTAAATGGTTATTGCTGCTGGAAGATTTGTTCTTGATTGCATGGTTCAGCTTTGGGATTTGACCCTGTCATCTGCTGCTGTTGATCTAAATGGAAATTTGACTAAGTAATTAAATGTAATACAGGTACAAGATCCAATTAAAATATCTAATGTAATTATCATTTATTGGATGGCAGAGATGTTTTGGAATCTCAGACTCTAAAAAGAGCTCAGAAAATTAATAGTAAAATCTAATTATTGTCAATCTCTAAATAGTGGGGATTATTCACTGATATGTTTTAAGCTGTTTATTCTGTTAATTAACCTCAATGATTAAATAAAATTCATATCTCTGAGGGTGAAAACCTGTGCCATTAATCAAATTAGAGGCAAATTAGACTAAGTATGCACTGTTGATTTTTTAATTCTGATGTAATAACATGTGAAAGAATGAAAGATGAAGGTGTATCCATCCATCTAAACTCTTTTTAACCTATAAAATGTGTTTTGTATTTTTCAGCTTCAAAGGCAAATCATTATAAAATTATGTATTTTAGTGATACTTGTACATTTTTTGAAGCAAATACACTTCCATGTTTTAAAATATTGATCCATTTTCATAGAAACCAACTAATTTCTTAGCAATACTTAGGAAATTTTTGCAATTAGGCTAATTGTTAAGACATCTATTATACACTTATGTAAACTATGCATATACATGACTAAATATTTCTCCAAATATTATGATACATCATAGACCTGATTGGATTCAATACAATCCCTTATTAATAAAGAGATATAATGTAAGTACAATTATTCATTAAGATTGCCAGCATATATAACAATAACACATGCACATGTAAATTCTAAAATTATTCATAGATTGATTATGTGATGCACAAATAACTGCACCCTGTAACCACACCCCCTTATTATTCATGAATTAAGTACAGGTTTATGACTCATCAATTAGCATCTGTCAATCAATTCTTAACAAATATCATGATCACGTTTTGTTGAAATGCTTTGCAATTTCATCAAAAAATTTTTTGTAAAAGATTCCTTTGGAATCTTGCTTTGAGAAAAGTGAGTTGGAACTGGGTACCCAAATAATTTTACATTAATATTAAATTTGCACTACATTTCTTGATGGTTAGAGGGCTTATAAATGTTTAGATAAATTTCGTTTAATGTATAAAAATATTTTTTTATAATTTTAGGATCACAATTATTTGCCATATTTGTATAATTACTTTGTTAATTTGGGTTTTTGGTGTTCAAATTATCCAAATTCCAAATGTGGGGTCCCAAGTTTGTTTAAAGTTGCTTCTTATAGGCTTTATTTCAAGACTCCTTACAAGTGAAGAAGCACTGTGATAATGAAAACCTGGATGAGCTTACTCAAAGTCTTTCATACTTAATGAATCCATGATTGATTTAAAAGTGATGGTTCTTAGGGCTTTTATGCAACAAATTCCATAGGGAGCTAATAGTTGAATGTAACTTGTGAATTGGTGATGATTTTAATTTTAATACAGCAGTTACACATGCTAGCTGCAGCATATGGCTTTTACAATGTGCATAAAGAGCATGAGCAGTACATGGTTCATCCTTTGTCATCAACACCTGGACATCAGAGTCCCTGCCTGACATATTACTGGTGACATCAAAAAAGCTATGCACAGTTTGGTAAGCTTAAAATGCCTTTCAGACAGAGAAAGATTTCAATTGCTGACATTTTAATTGTTTCAACATCTACAGCACTCAGTTCATTTGCTCCCACAAACCAGAGTTGGAATCAGTTTGAGGGAACCAACAGTTCAGTTAGGTTTCAAGTACAAAATCCTAGAAAAATCAGGTATGGTTTTGGGAAGAGCACATGTTCTGGGAAAATTCCAGCTACTTCAATTAAAAATTCAACATTTTAACTGGTATTTTATCATATACACATGGTGATGTTTTGAGATAATTGTTTTAAAAAATTCATATTCATCTCAACTGGTTTCACATTGATTCAGTTTTTGACATTTAAAGGATTGTCATTTTTCATATTAACATAAATGTAAGGCAATCAGTTCCTTTGACATTATTTCTAATATTCATTAGATTTCTTTTCTTATCAAAAAACAACTGAATAGTGGGATTTAATATTATAAACAGTGCACTAAATATCTAAAAGGAGAACAATACATTATCATTCATTTGAAATTTTGAAGGTCACTTTGCCGTCCAGCATTTCAGGTAAGATGCTTGTATTTTTCTGTGTGAATAATACACTATTTACAAATATTTATACATTTAGAATGGCAAATGCATCAAGGGTTTACAAATTTAATGATTGGAGATGATATCTATCATTGGAAAAAATCATCATCAACTATGAATAATGAATGTGTCATCATATTCATGCTTTAAAGTTACAAAAGCAGAAAACCCATGTAATGTATTCACCCACACAAGAGCCATAAACCAAGAAATAAGCTGAAAAATGTGTGCAAAGTCACCAAAGCTGATCAAAAATCAGAAACCTCATGTAAAGCATACAGCAATGCAAGAGTCATAAACCAAATGAAACTGAAAATCATGCAAAGTCAACAAATCAGTGAAAGACAAAGAACCATGTAAATGTATGCAGCCATACAAAGTCATAAACCAAATAAAGTGAAAAATGTGCAAAGTTGAGAAAAGATGTTACAGTCTACAAATGTGTACAACCCAAAAAATCACATGCAAATCTGACAAAAGATGTAAGAGTCTAAAGTGTGTACAGTCATGAAAAATCTGTATACACCAAAAAGAAATGCAGAGACAAGATTGCTGTGTAAAACTAACATATAATAATATTGTATATTGAAATGCATATATGTGTATAAATTATATTAATAACATTGCATGCATAATTTTTTAGGATGTGAAATTGTGCCTTTATGTATAAATCACATTTTGATTTTAACATGTAAGTCTATATTTCATATGTTTGTAATGAATG
>CABFPE010001030.1:12790-45695 GCA_900660155.1 Hofstenia miamia | reverse complement strand
ATATATATATATATATATATATATATATATAAGCCTTATTTAAGATTAAATCAACCTCTGCAAAAAACTGCTAAATGCTTAAACCTATTCTGTGATGTAAACAGAAATAGACACAACCTAGCAGGGAAAGCCGGGCATGGGTCGAGGTATTAAAAAAACGGGTCGACATTTAAAAAAATAACTCACTATTACGCAAAAGGCGCATGTAAATCAAGGCAAATGTAGTGATTTTATTATAAGTTTTCACTATCCCAACATTGGTCTAGGAAAATGAAAATTAAAGGAAATCTACTAATTCAAATGAGTACATCAATGAATAATTTGGTCAGTTATGGGCAGATATTATGTTTCAATTCAAACAATACATACACACTAGTTTCATGTTGCAAATATGGCTCTATTTTTGTCATTCTGCAAACAACAATACTTTTTTATAATGAAAGACCTTTGTTTCAGGTAATTATTTCTCTTGGCTCAATTCAAATTGATATGAGAAAATTGTTTTAGATACTAACTGAAACATAGTAACTATATGCCTCACCTAACCATATGCAGCCATTATTAAGATTGACTAAAAAACTATGTTTCTCGTTGGCCATAAGCATTAGTAAACTAATGCCCATGTTCCTCAGCTTTTGTCTAGCATTGATGACAATAGCAGAGCCAGGAATTTGCATCAGAGGAGACAAGAAATAGCTTAGGGGAGCAAACCAGAGGTGTCAAAAAATTAGTGGTACTAAAAAATTACACTCTAAATTTTATATTTGTTTTGTTTTATTGAAGCCATACCAAAATATGGCAAGCATGTACACTTACTCCAATAATAGTTTCTAATGTCTATGTATGTACTTTTTATCAATCATTAGGAAATTCCAATGAATAAGGTTTGAGGATACTTGTTTCCTAGTTCATTCTAATGATGGCTACTTTCATTTTTTTTGAAATAACATAGGTAAAAGAAGATTTTGAAAAACTTGACTTGAAATACATTTTGTTCAAATGTAATTCATTCACTACACCCTAGTTGAATCCCTTTAATTTAGATTATGAAATAATTATTAAAAATAATTAAAATACCTAATATTAGATATTGATTCTAAAATCAGTGCTGAAAACAGATGACGGAATCCTAGAATTTATTTATTTTTATGAGAAAAATTCAAAATTGGTTTTGGAACAATAAATATGAACATTATTAGTTTAGTCCAAATATACCCTTATTGCAATTCTCAGAGTAAATATATTTAATCAATACGTAGCTTTTTAAGTTAAGAGTTGATTTTGAATATTAAAATGGAAAACGTAGACATTAATAACAACAGAATGTAAATATTGGCCATTCATGCACAATGCATACTTTTTGTGTTAGAGACCTGCAAGACCACACATGCTTGGTCCTCATGACATACTGAACCCTTCCCAAGCTCAATTCTTATCTTTATGGAGTCCAAGTATTGATATCCTAGCTTCTTTTGTATTTTCATTGTTCATTGCATTCCCAGTTCTACAATGCCAAAACCAGGCCCACTAAAACTACTGGTCCTGGCGGACTCTAATACTAATATTGAAATGAATGAAAGATGATTCATTAATTTCTAGATCCGCCAGATTTGTGTTAACAAATATTCATTATGTGTTCAAATATTTTGTTAGCCATTAGACGAAATATTTGTTGCTGAAAAATCTTTATCCTGACAGATGGCACTCAAAAATGCTTATTATAGCCTATCTTAATACATTAGGAAATATTATTTTGTGCAATTTCTTCTAATGTATGCAACATTTTCAAAAATAATAGTGATAATATGAATGCTAATGTCCTTAAGATTCCACAGAACTATTAAAGTACTCATTTACTTTGCTAGTTTTTTGTACAATTCAGGAAACAGTCGCTCTCAGTTGAATAGCAATTGTACAGAAATTGAGTAAAGGGATTACAACCGAATAACGTGAAATTGATTTTTCATGTAGCAGCCAATCAAATTCCGAGAGTTATGTGCTCTCACAGCACATAATACTCAAATTTACCTCAAAAATCGTTGATTTTTGACAAAAGCTGCCATGAATTGCAAAGTAAATGAGTACTTTAATGGTTCTGTGGAATCTTAAGGACATTAACATTTATATTCTCACTGTTGTTTTTGAAAATGTTGCATACTTTAGAAGAAATTGCACAAAATAATATTTCCTAATGTATTAAGATAGGTTATAATAAGCATTTTTTAGCGCCATCTGTCGGGATAAAGATTTTTCAGCAACAAATATTTCGTCTAATGATTTCGTTAAGCTGACATATGTAACCACATATTTCACCTGTTTTTATTCAATGTAAGAAGGAAATACCATCTAGCTGATCACTCATCCCTTAATAAATTGGATTTCAGTAGATTTGGCACTTTCCCAGAATTGTCCAAGAGGAAACTGTGATGCAGATAGGGCATTTAGCAAATTATAGTTGCTGTGACCTACTGCAGGACAACCCTTTTCCAAATTAAATTTAAGTAAACTGGTATTTTGAACATTGAAGAAATTGAATAAAATTTCGCCTGATTTTGTATTTTTAAACACATACTTCTATTACATGTAACAAATATTATGTTGCCTATACTTCCTATTGGTAACACATACACTTGTTACCACTGAAGATGTCTCTTGATGCGCATAGAACAGTGCCGGGTTTTGACCCTGTATTCCATCCACTGTTCACAATCTAAATATGCCGTGATTAGTTAAGCATTCAGAAATGCTAATGCAAATTAATTTAGTTCATTAACTACACAACAAGTTAGGTAGAGAGAATTAGGGATCTGTCACACTCTAATTATCGCATATACCCCAAGAATAAATTAGCAACTCTTAAGTTATTGTGAAATTAGTGTTGGCAAGATTCTACATGGCGACCATGACAGGCACCCAACATGTGCAAAAGAGAAGAAAATGGAAATTTAAAGAAAATCCTAAAAGTTGAAAAACAAAGGAAAATCTAGAACTAAGAATTAGTGCAAAGATGGTTATTTCAGATGAAGAAAGAGAATCCAATCAAAGCCAAAACAAGGGACTAACATAATAAAGTAAAGATATAGTTGTTTCTTCTCGAATTATGAAGAAAACCTGATCAGAAATAAATTAAAAACCAGAATTTTAAAACAATGGAATGGCAAACAAACATAACTCCTAAATTACGCACAGAAAAAATTGTTAGATGCAGCAAACAATTGCTCAAAGCTATCAATGACAATGGTAAATTCAAGGAAAAAACAAAAGACTAGAGCCAAGACACAGAAAACGCCCCAAAATCAAAAAACCCCAGAAGACATTACAATGTCCCCCAAAAGTGAGACGTCCCCAGCAAATTAGTGCTACAGCCAGCACAAGCAAATACAGAATTTACTATAGTTGAGCTGACTAACATAATAGAGAACAACAATAGTGAAAGAAGAGAATTGACAATACAGATAGAAAAATTAACACAACAAATGTTCAAAGTGGA
Organism: Hofstenia miamia; assembly: GCA_900660155.1. NCBI lineage: Eukaryota > Metazoa > Xenacoelomorpha > Acoela > Hofsteniidae > Hofstenia > Hofstenia miamia. Next base: position 42,205 of record CABFPE010001030.1, on the reverse strand, counting down.
GGTAGCAAATGCTGAAAAAGAAAGACGTATTGAGGAAATAATACAAGATACAAGTGCAAGATTGACGGGAAATTTGTTCCAAAAACAAATTGAAAAGTTAACAGAGTCCAATAAGGAAATTAAAGCACAAAGCAAAAAGTTACAACAACTTATGAGCCAGATGCATGGTGCAAACGTAAATCTTAGAGAAGAAAATATCACAAAGCAAATAGAAATTAATAATTTGAAAGATGAAATTAGATTAATGTTATTAACTAATGAAGAAAAGGAAAATAAGGAAGAAGGAAATGCCAAAGTGATAGAAACTATAATAACTGAAAAGCCAGAAGAGCTAAATAAAGCAATACCAATATACCAACAAGAGAAATGCCAATAGAAATTTACAAACAGTGTGAAACTGAGGAAGAATTTATGGAAAAATTAGTGACAACTATAACAAAACAGGTAAAAGAAAATTGCAAAAAACCGGGAGAGACAAAGCCTACATTTGAGGATACTATGTTATCAGAGGAAGAAGACGTAGACACACCAGCATGTAAAGCAATCCTCCCTAAATTCATGGGAAGGGTTGATAGCTACTCACCAACATTTAATGAATGGGTCCAAATGTTCGAAATGAGCATTAAGGAAAGAAAGGTTACACAGAGACAAGCTGCATTGAGATTCCCTCTTTACTTGGGGGGTGCAGCATATCAACACTATTTGGTGTTGGACATAGAAACAAAAACAAATTATAAGAAATTGGTAGGAGAGTACCAACAATATTATAACAATGTAAGCTTTAAAAGCCAATATCAGATGTAACTAAATGGTATAAAAATGAATAAGAGAGAAGATCTATGTAATTACATGTCCCAGGTAGAAAGATTGTTAAAGCTAATTTCAAGAGAACAAACATATTTAAAATATGACTTGTTTTTCCACATCTGCAAGGGACTACTGGATCCAATTCGACAACAGTTTGAAATAAAGTGTGATGCTGATGATTCCTTAGACAGAATGATAAGGAAAGGGTTAGCTATACAAGTGAAAATGGAAAACAATGCTTGGATAAAAGAAAAATCAGCAATGGTAAAGGCAGGACCATTATCAATAACAAATAGCAATGAGATTATAAAAATAAAACTACTGAAAGATGGTACAACAAAAAGAATAAATAGAAAAGAATGTGTGGTAAGAAAGGCCACACGAAAAAATATTGCAAGTGACAAGTGAATTTAATCAAGGAGGAAGAAGCATATTTTGAAGAGGAAGTCTTACTTGATGATGAGGATGAAGAAGAACAAAACGAAGAAATGGACAGTGATACTTTAAATTAAAAGGAGTGCTGTCTCCAATAAAATGTGCACCATTCTAATCATAACAGACCTGATCAAAACAAATACAATTACAGTTGTAATTAATGGAGTAATGGTCAAAGCAACTATAGATATGGGAGCAGTAATATCAATTATTACTGATGAGTCTGCATCAAGGATAGGATTTGAAAGACAAAATCTACAAAAAGAAAAAAGTAGGTTAATAAATGCATCAGGAGATTATATTGACATAAGAGGCAAACAGCAAGAGGTACCAATTCAAATAGTGAACACGACGTTCTCACAAACATTTACGGTTATAGACACATAGAAAAACTCATTACTGTACAAAGTGATACTGGGAAATGATTTTCTGATGAATAACAAGTGCATCATAGATTTCACAAATAAAACAATATCAGTACAGGAAGAAATAGTAACAACCTACAAAGAAGAAGAAGAAAACATGGAGGTAATACAATTTCAATTAAGTGAGGATATAAAAATATTACCAAATAATTGGAAAATGTGCCAGATAGAAACAGGAAATGATATAAGTGCAAAAATCATGATATATGATCAGAAAGGAATCAATACAAAGAAATTATCAATTCCATCAAGCCTGTGCACAGTAAAGAAAGGTAAAGTTACTATACTGATATTAAATGTGATTAACCATGTAGTCAGCATAAAAAGAGAAACTCTTAAAATAAAAGGGAAAAGAGTCAAAATGGAAAAAATGATGGTGAATAAGACAATTAATATAATAGAAGAAGACAAGGAGTATCAAATACCAGAAATTAATCAAATGGACTACCAGCATCTGAATGAAAGAGAAGGGAAAAATTGGTTGAAATCCTACAAAAACACGCAAAAATATTCAACTTTGGAGAGATAAGTGTTGGAAAAGCAGTGGAGAAACACACAAAATTATAATGACCATGGATGAACCAAAAAGATTACCATATAGGAGAGTACCAGAAAATTTAAAAGAGAATTACAATACCATACTGAATGAACTAATAGACAACAAAATAATAAGACCTAGTGAAAGCCCATATGCTGTGCTGACGGTCTTTGTCAAGCAGGGAAAAAGTATAGGTTGTGCATAGATTTTTGCAAGCTCAATGACATAACAAAGAAAGACGCATACCCACTTCCAAGGATAGAAGATATCATATACAAAGCTAGCAAGAATAAGTATTACACCTGTATAGACTTATATAAGGCGTATTGGCAGGTGCTGATGGATCCTAAAGACATTGAAAAGACAGCATTTATAACGCCATACAGGCTATTCAAATGGGTGTACATTCAATGCGCCAGCTACATTTCAAAGGTATGTAAGAAAGGAACTCAAGCAAAATAATAAAAAGATAGAAGAAGGAGTGAGTGCATACATAGATGATATCTTGATAGTGAGTGATACAATCAAAGAACATATGGAAAAACTTGATAGAACATTAACAATTCTGTATAATGCAGGATTGCGTGCAAATGGAAAGAAATATGAAATTTTGAAAAAACAAGTGGTATTCTTAGGAAGACAAATACAAAAAAGGAGAGATAAAAATGAAAAACAACGTGAAAGAAATGATACAGAACATTAGTAGCCCAAAAACGAAAAAAGACCTACAAAGGATAATGGGATTTATAAACTATTATGGATCTTTTATAGCAAATGTAGCCCATAAGACAAACAAAATGATGGCATTGTTAAAGAAATCTAAAATTTTTGAATGGACATGCAAAGAGCAAGAACAGTTAGACAACATAAAGAATGAGTTAAGTAAAATGCCATCACTAAACACACGTGACTATGAAAAGGAGTTTATTATAGATTGTGATGCAAGTAATGTCGCCATAGGTGCATGTCTAGGACAAATAAAAGATGGAAAAGAAGTGCCTATACAATTCTTCAGTAGGAAACTCAAACAAAGTGAAGAAACTTATGTATTGACTAAACTGGAAATGTTGGCACTAGTGGAAAGTATTAAAAAATTTTGTTATTTCTTGACAGGGCAAACTTTTAAAGTGAGAACTGATAATAGTGGATTAGCGTGGTTAAAAAAGTTTTCAGGTGATAAATCCTCAATAGTGTTGTGATAGATTGAGTATCTCAATGAATTCAAGTTTACAATAGAGCACCAAAAGGGCACACTACACAAAAATGTTGATTTTTGGACGGCACTACTGGAATATCAAAGAGATATTGAAAAAATAGATGGGGAAAAGAAACAATTTCAATTCTTACCTCATAACAAGCATAAAGAATTACCAGAAATTAATGCAGACAAGAAAGGGAACACAATAATGCCCATAACAATAAAAGAGGAAATAACTGAAAACAATATAATCAAGAAACAACAGACAGACAAAATTCTTAGAGAAATAATAGAAAAAGTTTATGATGAAAAAAAAGCCTAGTGAAAGAAGCTAATAACTATTTCCAAAGATACAGATGGAAGGTAAATAAAAATGGACTTCTATATGTGGAAGGGAAAATGCTAAGGATAGCAATTCCTGAGTATTTCAAAAGGGAATTGGTAAGAAAAGTACATGAAAAAGGACACATTGGGATAATCCAAACTGAAAAAACATTTAATGAAAGATTTATAACAACAAGTATTAGAAGAACAGTGGAGGAAATAATCAACAAGTGTACATGTTTGATAAATAATAAAAGCCACTTTCCAAGGCAGACAGCACCATTGGAAAAAATAATAGCAACTGCACCAAACGAAATTTTGCATGTTGATTTATAAAAATTATCACAAGATGACGAGGCATATCAATATATTCTAGTGTTGGTGGATAATTTCACAAAGTATGCCCGTATAATCCCATTAGATTTGACAACAGCAAAAATAGTGGCAGAGAAAATCATGAAGGAATGGATACTGAAATTTGGACCAATGCAAACAATAGTATCAGACAGAGGAGTACAATTTGAAAACAAATTATTCAAAGAAATGACTATATTAATGAAAATTATGACAGAAAAAACAATGGCATATCATCTGCAAGCAAATGGAGCTGTTGAGAGATTGAATAGAACAATGATTAAATTAATAAGAGTGTTAACATCAAGAATCAGAGGTAGAGATTGGAGAGGTAATCAAAATGGTAGAATATTTCTACAACACCTCCGTACATTCAACAACAGGGATGACTTCATACAAAGCAATGTATGGAAGAGAGGTGGCAACACCTATATTGAAATGATGCAATACCATGCATACTTTGACAAACCAGATAATGAATATATAAGGAAAATAAAAGACAAATTACAGTTATCCATGAAGCAATGTGTCACAACACAAAGAGATCTGTGGTAAGACAAGAAAGAAATTTCAACAAGAAAATCTATGGGAAACCACATAAGGAAGGGGATAAGGTTTACACATACACACTAATGAGAACACAAGACGTGAACCAAGTGAGAAAGCTAAAAACACAGTGGTCAGGGCCATTCACTATTACACAGACATTACTTAATAATAACTATAAGCTTAATGACAGAAGGATATTACACTTCCAAAATCTAAAATGAGCAACAGTAGAAATAGAGCAAATGATGCTAGACAAAAATGCAGAATTTAAAATTATACAAATCAATGACAGCACCTATGCAGAGATGGAGGACCCTGATAGTGTCCATGAAGGATTCCAAGAAGAACATAGACCTAAACATGATTAACCTTAAGTTGAAAGCAGAATAATGCCCCAGAGGGTAGTAAAAAATAAAATGAAATATGGCCCCAAAATATGGGATATTGATTTAGTAACTGAATTTAGGAAAAATGAAGAGAACCAACAGTACTTGCAGGTCACCAATGAAATCCCGAAGAGTGTGCAGAAGGACTCCAAAATCTGATCGTCAATTAAAGGGCGTGAGGATGGAGGAAACATCCAGTAGCAGTCCTGGAAAAACTAGGTCTCTCCAATGCAATTGCCAAATAAAGGGCATGATGATGGAGCATTCAACACCTAGTAAAAAAGAAGAAGAATTAAAAGACGAGCTCCAGGATCTGATAACCAATTAAAGGGTATGAGGATGGAGAATCAAACACCTAGCAATACATGACACAGAGTAAGGAAGAGGTCTCCGCAATCTGATTACCAATTAAAGGTTATGAGGATGGAGACAAGGACAAAAAGGACACCCTCACCCAACTGCCAATTAAAGGGCAGGCGGATAAAGGAGGGGCATCATCAAGATACCAATTGTCAACTAAAGCACATGAGGTTGGAAACATTGGAACATTCACACTCCCCCTCAACCTCTAGTAGTACTTGATGCCAATTAAAGGGCAAAGAGGAAACAGCTCTAAAAATCTTAAAAGAGTCAGATATCCAGCCAATTAGTGATGACTCCAAAATGGATATTTCAGAACAACCTTCAACTAGTTTGCTTTTAACAACAACTCAGAGTACAGAAGTATTTTCACACAGGTAGCTCTCAACAACAACAAAATCGTCCAGATCAGAATATAGAGAAAGCCTTATGACAAAAATAGGAACACATACATCCATATTTTATTGCAAACAGAAGGATGAGATGCAATTCATATGACAATTTTTTGCCAGAAACAATACGGTTAATCAGACAAAACACATCCATGAAGGAAAATGAAAGTTTAGCAATTCTGATAGTGATAGACAAAAAGAATCAACCCACATGTAATCTGATAATCGCCTACACAACATCAATGAAAGAAGAATTCAAAAGCACAGTACACATCACATTCAATGAACAGTTTACATTAAAAGATGTACAAAAGCTCATGAAAAACAGAGAAAAAATAATTAGGGACTGTGAACAGGTAAACCTTGATAAGAACCACCTAACAATGATATACTTCATTAAACAAAGTGAGATTAGTTCAAAAACTTTGCAGACAAACAATGAGGAAACACTGCAGATAGATAAGAAATACAAAACAAAAGGAATAATTATCATACCAAATAATCAAGAACAAATTGCAGAATTTGTTAAAGAAATGGAGCTAAAATTAGAAAACCTCTTTATTATAGACAGTGAAAAAGCAAAAATATCCGACCTCATTAAAATAGATCTGCAAATAAATGAACTAATGCCAGCACAAAGAGTATTGGTGGAGCCAAAAATGGCAATCAATATGTACTATCAAACTAGAACAATGGAACTGGTAGGAATGTAAAGTAATTTGGAAGAAATAGGAAACATATTTCTAAAATGCAGTATGAATCAGACTCCTGAGCACTTACAGAAAATAGAAAAAGTCTGGAATGAAATTAAAGCAGAAAAGCCAATACAAGAGAAATGGCCATTAATGGATATAAGATCACTAATGAAAAAGTATCACAAAACAGTAGAGGCTGCATTACATGAAATTAGAAGAGCATATGAAATGGATGCAAGGAGAAATTTCAAGATGATGCTATTTGAAGAAATAAATGCACCTGATATAAGGGTAAAGAGGTCTATATGGCTGATGGCAATAGCATTGACTAGCAATGAAAAATTGGTATTACTGATGATGAAGAAAGAGAGATGTCAAGTGGCTAAAAACAAGAAACATGAGATAGCCATAGCACAGATACCAACAAATATAAAACCATGGATACTACAATATGTTGATATCTTGCCATTATCACCAACAAATAAAATTCTACAGAAATTTGGAAAGTATTTTACCAGATTGCTTACACAACAGCATATGCTAGGCAGACCCAGTGTAGTCAAACTTGCTAATAAAACAGGTATATGCCTGAGTGAAGTGGATATACTAACAGACAAAACAAAGAAATACATGTGGGGAGCAACATCAAACACCAAGCTCAGATCTCTAAAGCAACAACCATGGATAACAACACGAAAATTAATGAGGAGAGAGCAAGCAGAAACGGTGGAAACAATAAAGAAGATAGAAGAAAAGAAAGTGCATGAAACAATAACTAGAGAAATAAGAAAATATCTGAAGGACTACCCACAGTGTGCATATACAAAAATAATTAAAATATCAGAGACAATGTAATGGGAAGGACAAAATTGCCTGATTGAAATTTTTGAGATGGTGAGTAAAAGCCAAGAAGAGATGCAAATGGAAGACACACTGCTACAATTGACGGAAATAGCACTTACCCCAAACATGCAAAGAGTAATCGCCAAGGTAAATATGGAAAAATGGGGAAAACAAGAACCAAATGAGACATCATGGGTAGACACAGATGATGAATGACTGCTGGTAGAGACCCAGATAACAATTTTGGTTGTTTTTACGTTGGTTATAGTTGTTTCATACTTTTGGTTGTTGCAGCAACCACTAACATCATAATAACAACTTTAGTAAAAAATAATAAGCAAGCAGATGCTTGAAAATTTAACTCACTTTGTTATTTTATTACTTGATCCTTTTATATAAGAAAGGATTTGCAAAACCTTTTTTGAAATTTTTAATTAGTGGAAAACTATAATATACCAGATAAGTGAATTTTCAAAATAATTTATTCATGAATATTTGGAGACCTTGATATTGACTGTTAAATATCATAAGTTACAATTGAGCTGAGGAGATTTATCATGACTTAAGAAAGTACTATTTCAAAATTGTGCTTAATTTTAGATTTCTAAATTTTTGTTAAATTTGGCAGATTTTTATGCTCATTGTTATCATTTATATACAAGATATTAATTGAAATCTTTAACAAATGTTTGTTTTGAATANCATGAATATTTGGACACCTTGATATTGACTGTTAAATATCACATGTTACAATTGAGCTGAGGAGATTTTTCACGACTTAAGAAAGTAATATTTCAAAATTGCGCTTAATTTTAGATTTCTAAATTTTTGTTAAATTTGGCAGATTTTTATGCTCATTGTTATCATTTATATACAAGACATTAATTGAAATCTTTAACAAATGTTTGTATTGAATATGCTTAACAGTATCTCAAAGATAGTGGTCTGCCCTTTGTTGGGTTTGTGTTTGTTTAAACAGCAATGTTTGAACTGCTTAGCAATATAAAATTTTATTTTGCATACAAAAGTAATGCTAAAACAAGCATGTGAAACCATAAAACAACGTTGTTACGACCTCAAAATATTGCTGTTTCATGCATAAAAACAACCAAAAAGCAACCAAGTGTGACGTTGTTGAAGCAACGTTGTTTCGACCAATGAAATGGTACCATTTCGATGTTAAAACAACGTTGTTTTTGATACATAAAACAACCACATAACAACCCAAAACAACGTTGTTTAGACCTTAAATTGTTATCAGGGTAGGTGATCTTGTATTAAATCAAACTTTATGATTTGGAATCAAGAATGTATTTCAAACTAATATATTCGATACAATAACTAACTAATTGAAACTGATGACTAACATGAGTTAACCATCACAAGCTGAAGCCTCTAATGTCTATCCTGATCCATCAAAGGACTCATTCCTTCATCGACACTGCGAAATTTGTCTGGCTTTAGGCCAATTTCGCCGCCCATAACATCACCTCTTGCAGTAAGCCCTAATGATATCTTTGATACAAAATCTAAAAAGAGAGTGTCAATGTTACCAAACCAACCTCTAAAAACAAATGTAAAATTACAAAAAATGCCTCAGTATTTAACTGGCAAATTTGACATAAAAGGACAAACCTTTTGTGAGTGGATAGTTCTTTTCAAAATTTACCTCGTCCAACAGCACAGAACTAAACAGAATGGAACTACACAAATGCCTCTTTTTCTCAAAGATAGAGCTTTACAAGTATACCTTAACTTAGATGCCACAATCAAAACTGAGTACGATAAGCTAGTAACAGCTATGAATGAACAATTCAATAATGAATGTACGCTAAAGCAGTACTGAATGCAACTCTACACATGCAAACTTGAAAAAGGCGAAGATATAATAAATTACATCAATAAAGTGAACCACCTACTATGCCTATCACAGGAAGATGAGCATTGCTACCCACAAGATTTATACTCTTATGTACACGCTGGTCTCCCTTCTTCCATGAAAGCACAGTTTGAAAACATATGTGATATTGATGATGACATAAATACACTCATCAAAAAAGCTGTCAACATTCATCTCACTATTGAAAACAATGAGAGAATATACCGAAAACGTGGCATTCCTCAACCACAACCACGCCACACAATTTTTAAAAAGGACGCAATTCACAAAGCAATAGAATAGAAACCTACAGACTTCTCATTTGTTAAATGCTGAAAATGCGGAGAAAACGGCCATTTCAAACAAGACTGCAAATCCATTGTCTACCTAATTAACAAGAATGGATATTACACCACAGAAGATCTAGAAACTCTTGAGAGACACCAAACTGAGGATGATTTAAATGAATAAGTGCGCTGTACATAGACCGAGGTGATTTCTTGAAAAATATTTTTGTCAAAATATTATTAAAATTTGGTCCAGTAGTTATTGAGCAAGTATCAGACTCGTTTTGCCTACTTCTAAACATAATTTAAAAAATGTATGCCAAGCCCAGGCCACTTGCAATACTGGTCTGAGGCTATCCCCAATAGACAGNAAATACACTCATCAAAAAAGCTGTCAACATTCATCTCACTATTGAAAACAATGAGAGAATATACCGAAAACGTGGCATTCCTCAACCACAACCACGCCACACAATTTTTAAAAAGGACGCAATTCACAAAGCAATAGAATAGAAACCTACAGACTTCTCATTTGTTAAATGCTGAAAATGCGGAGAAAACGGCCATTTCAAACAAGACTGCAAATCCATTGTCTACCTAATTAACAAGAATGGATATTACACCACAGAAGATCTAGAAACTCTTGAGAGACACCAAACTGAGGATGATTTAAATGAATAAGTGCGCTGTACATAGACCGAGGTGATTTCTTGAAAAATATTTTTGTCAAAATATTATTAAAATTTGGTCCAGTAGTTATTGAGCAAGTATCAGACTCGTTTTGCCTACTTCTAAACATAATTTAAAAAATGTATGCCAAGCCCAGGCCACTTGCAATACTGGTCTGAGGCTATCCCCAACAGATAGCAAAGAAATTATAATAAAGTGTCTTATCAATTGATGTAAGTAGATGATTTCTTGAAGAATATTACTGTAATTTTATCCAGTAGTCTTTAAGTAAATATCATACTCATATTGGAAAATTTCGGAAGAAGTGCAAATAATATTGGTCGAAGGACTCTGACTTGTAAAAATTTGAGAATAATTAAATCTTTAAATCCTTAATTTATCCTTAACTGGCCTAACCATTCTCACTGTTTAATGAAGAGTCTTACTAAAATTTTATTAATTAGAAATGTTGCCATGTTTTGACACTCCGTTCGACAAATATTTGGAACATTTGAACAACTTCATTGGCAAAACTTTATAAATACAAAATTTTTCAAATAATATTAAAAAATTTACTTATTTAATTCTAGTTTTCACTTTTCAATTAATAAAAGTTTGAGTTTCAAAATTTCATAGCCTTGATTGCAAATCAACAATGAGTCTTTGGCTGCTGATATTAGAGAAGGGTATTGATTTATTTCATATTCTTTGTAATTGTCATCAGATATCTTCTTTATCTTTCTTAGTTGTTTTCCGTTGTTTACGTCAAATATTGTTAGAGAATTATCATCACATCTTGCAATAAAAACATTTTGAGTTAGAAATGCAACACCACAGTATTCAATGTACTCTGACTTTCCAAACGAACAAAAATTGCTTGAGCTTTAAATGAAAACAAATGAATTCCAAAACAATTCGTGAATGCAATAGAATCTAAATTTTGATTTAGACTAATTTTCCATATGTCGTTTTATTCCTTTGGTAAATGTGCTTTCTCAAATGACTGGGATTTTATGCAGTGTTTAAAAAAAGTCAACAAGTTATTAGATGCAAATAGAAATAAATTCTTACAAGGACTTGAACAAATCTGAGAAATATCGACGACATTACAAAATGAAATGGGAAATGGTTTTTATTGAGTTAGCTCATCATCTACTTCTATTAGTTGACGAGCTATCTCATCAAACCGGATCAATACTAGTAGGTTTCCATTCAGTAGCTGTGACAAGCAGTTCCTATAGAACACAGATGAACTGGATCCAATGCTAAATTCTCTAGTGCTACCACTCTGAGGTTTTAGTAATAAACCATTTGTCATTTTCCATAATTAGTGAATAAATCTCATCACGTTTATTGTCATACAAAATATCCTGAAAATCTCCTTCAATTGGATATCTTGCCAATAGTTGAGGTTTCATATGCTTTTCATAATATGATGCATTATTTTCTTGTATCGAATATTGTTTGGTTTTTCATTAATTTCTGCATTAAATTCTCCAATATAACAATGTACTTGTTCTCTTATTTTATTTGGAGGTCCTTTTCTCCTAAACTAATGCCCTTATCTTTTTCAATCTTACTGCACATTTGAAGCATTGCATAGCGAAGCTACACACCAAGTATCTTAAAGTTCTATAAAAATTGAATCCCAAAAATGGAAAAGAGCGCTTATGGCAATGGAGAGGGCGCTTTATGGCACCAAATTTCTTAAAACTCATAGCAGTAGCGCCATTATAATTCTAATATTAATAATAATAGATTACTTGCAGAAGCTGAGAAACTCAGAAAATATAGGGCACGGGCAAAGCAGCCAAGAGACAATATGAAGTTTGAGACCTAAGAAGGAAGATTCTACAAAGAACTAGATGCAGGAGAAAAGGCTACAGCTATATGGGGAAGTGAGTAGATGCAGAAGGAGTTCAGACAAGAGGAAGAAATAATCATAACTGCAAAGCTGAAGGAAGCTCTAACGAAGATGAAGAACTGGAAGGCGCCAGGCAGAGATGAGGTACATGGGTATTTCCCGAAGAAGCATTGAAGAACTGTGTGCTGAGTGGGTGTCCAGAGTGCATGGTAGTGGGAAGAAGATTTCGGATACAGAAATACCTAAAGAAGAGGAGTGAGGCAAGAAGCTTTAGCACAATAACATGTTTGCCAAAAACTTGGAAAATACTAACTTCTGTGATTTCAAGTAGGCTGGCATGTTACTTAGTTCAAATATCGCAATAAATTGAGTTCATTTAATTTCAAATAATATTTTGTAAATATTTAATTTCACTGAACTACTTTCCCGCTAGAGGGCTTGTAAATCATTCAATTAAATTTCGTGCAACACCCATCGCATCACCTCTTGCAGTAAGCCCTCATGATATCCTTGATGTAAAATCCAAAAAAAGTGACAGTTACCAAACCAACCTCTGAAACAGATCTAAAATTACAAACCTTTCGTGAGTGGATAGTTCTTTTCAAAATTTACCTCGTCCAACAGCACAGAACTAAACAGAATAGAACTACACAAATTCCTCTTTCTCAAAGATAGAGCTTTACAAGTATACCTTAACTTAGATGCCACCACAAAAACTGACTACGATAAGCTAGTAACAGCTATGAATGAACAATTCAATAATGAATGTACGCAAAAGCAGTACTGAGTGCAACTCTACACATGCAAACTTGAAAAAGACGGAAGATATAGTCAATTACATCCATAAAGTGAACCGTCTACTATGACTATCACAGGAAGAAGAACATTGCTACCCCCAAAAGATTTATACTTGTATGTACATGCTGGTATCCCTTCTTCCATGAAAGCAAGGGTTGAAAACAAATGTGATATTGATGATGACATAAATACACTCATCAAAAAAGCTGTCAACATTCAGCTCACTATTGAAAATAATGAGAGAATATACCGACAACGTGGTACTCCTCGAACCACAACCACGCCACACAATTTTTAAAAAGGACGCAATTCATAAAGCAATAGAATAGAAACGTACAGACTTCTCAATTGTTAAATGCNTTTCCAATAGCAGTAGTCATAAATGTGGATTTTTACACAACTTTCCACCCCGCACCGAAATAATGGCACATCGCAGTTTTCAATTTCTTGATCAACAGTTGTCGTTAAAGAAGTGCAAAATCATCCGACCTCCTTCAATTTGGAAAAATGTTCCCATTACGAAAGAATCACTAAGAAACTAATTGATTGCGAATAATAGGAATAGTTTTTTATAGGGTCATTGGAAGAGTTCGAGAATATGAACTTTTATAAGGATTAAAACAATACAACTACTTAATGAATTTGTAAATACTTGCTGTAGCATTCTAAATAAATTTTACAATTGATTTATTTTTATGCATACCTTATGTTGAACTAACATTTTGCTAAGTTTTTTCAGAAAATCGTGGTGAAAGCACTATTGCTGAAGTCTTGGGTTCGATTCTTATCAATTTTATATATTGCGGGTTTATATGTTTCAGCAGTGTATTGACGATATTGTAAATTACCCTACCAATAGTAAAATTACAATTTTCAAGCGATTTAAATCTTAGACTTAAATGGAAAAAACACACGCTTAGCAATTAAAAAATAAGTTTTGAGAGTAGTAAGTAAAGATGTAAATTTCGTAGAATAATTTCCACTGGTTCAACATCAAGTGATATTTTTATAACTTTCTCCTCAATTGTGATACTTGTACTTTAATAGGAGATACACACTATTTAAAAATTATTTCCTTAATATATGCGAACTCTTACAAGACTACTGCATATTGACAATATACAAGCAATAAAACAGGCCGGTAACAAGATCAACTAGCAATTTAACCCTCAAACTACCGAAATTTTTTTATCTATTTTACCAATGGCGTGTCTTGGCAATTCGCACTTGTTTGATAGGTATACTTATTGTTACATTAACAAATACAAGTAATTACAACACAGGTATACTAAAACGTTCCAACTATTAAGAAAACAGCAGTATTTTTGCAACAAGCAAAAATTCATGTACATGTACAAAAATACTAGGCATGGGAATCTGAACAAAGTCTTTTTTATGCTGCTTGCAATTGCTTTGCTGCAAATACTACATTCTTCTAGTGTGTTTCTATCACTTGATCTAAGGCGCTCACTGGTGTACTGTGGGACCAAAAAAACTAACACGATACGGGACCGGGACCAAAGCTGTGATTTCCAACGGAAAAAACCAAAATCACCAATGCAAAATGTGCTGCTCGCAACGCATTTCAGCAAAAATTGGCTCCACTTTTATCATTAAAGCAAAAATCTGTTGCAGTATCTTCTGAAGCCATAAATACCTGTAAGAAGCCTATGTCATTTAAAGACCTTTGTGGAATACAAGATTCAATTGAATTCAATTTTGATTTGCTTGTTCTGATATTAATTTAGAGAAAGAGGCATTTGCGCATCGAATTTCAGAAAACAATCTCTGCACAATTAGTGAGTGGCTAGGTTGTATTGAAACCGAAATAAAACGTCCAAAGAGCAGTGGTTCTTTAATTGATGAAGCCTCCGTCAATTTTGAAAATCTTGATACCTGCTCATTTGAAATTTAAGATGAGGATCTAACCTACTATGAAGAAAGAGCTATTCCTTGCCCAGGTATTAATCCCTGCTTAATTGAGACTTACAGAGTAAACTTTGAAGCAGTTTTGGACATATTATATGACAAAATAGATGAGCAATTGATAATCTCCCACAATTTATGGATATTCACCAAACAGATACCTTTATGCAGGATGGTGCGCCGTGTCACATGAGCAAAAATGTTATCCAATGAATTCACGACAATAGCATAGAGCTACTACAGTGGCCATCCCAATCACCAGATTTAAGTCCGATAGAAAATCTCTGGGAAATAGTAAAAGACAAAGTAAGTTATAAACAGTGTACAAACATTCCTGATCTTATGGCTGAAATAAAAAACGTGTGGTGCCAAAATATAACAAGAGAAGTATGTGAAAATCTGGTACTTTCAATGCCTCAGCGTGTGATGGTTGTGCTGAAAAACAAAGGGTTTCCATTAAAATTTTAATGGAAAGAACTATTGCATATTCTTATTACTTCACTAAAATGTTAAAATTCATGGCAAATATATCCTATTGGTAAATAAATGTTTTTTAAAGCATATTCATTTGCAATATTAGTTNATTTTCTACAAGGACTTGAACATATATAAGAAATATGGTTGACATCACAAAATGAAATGGGAAATGGTATTGATTGTGTTAACTCATCATCTACTTCTATTAGCTTAGGATCAAACCTGTTCAATACTAGTAAGTTACCATTGGGCAGCAGTGATAAGCTGCAATAGAGCTGAATTAAGCAGGATCCAATGCTAAATTTTCTAGTGCTACCACTCCTAGTAATCAACCATCCGCCATTTTGCAGAATTAGTGAATAAATCTCATCACGTTTATTGTGATACAAAATATCCTGAAAATCTCCTTCAATTTGATATCTTGCTAATAGTTGAGGTTTTATACAGACTTCATAATAAAATGCATTCTTTTCCTTTATAAAAGATCGTTTGGTTTTTTCATTAATTTCTGCATTAAATTCTCCAATGTAGGAATGTACTTGTTCTCTTATTTCAAATTCGTCATACGCATTTGAAATTAATTCTAACTTTTCAATTTCCACAATTTGTAAATTAATTTCACTTTCCAAGAGATTGTTCACTTCAATATGAATTTCATTTAAGTCAAAAAATGACTTTTTTTCAAGATTACTCACTGTATGCTCCATAAAATGTGATAGATTTTTTTCAAAGTTCTGCAATTTTACTACATTGTCTCTAACTTTATCGAAAAGTTTTGATTGCTCCTTGTTCATAGCTGCAGCTTGTTTCTCATAAGCTTCATTGGCCTGCTTAATGATAAAGTCCCGCCTTTTGAGGGCAAGCGCATCAATTTCCCTAAATTTTTCCATAATTTCTAATTCATTTTTTCTGGAGTATTCAAGATAAGATTTTAAATTTTCAGTCTGCGAACTTATAATTTCAACATTCTTTACAATATTGACTGTCAGTATTTCTTTTTGCTGTTGAATTGTTCGTTTAGCATGACCTTCATGAAAAACCAATGCACAACTTACACAAAGCAATTTCTTACATTTGCTATCATTGCAATAATATTCCAATTTTTTATTGTGCTCTTTGCAGTAAGGAATAGGTTTTGAACTTAAGGCATATACGGTATGGTTCGCTGTTATTTTACCTTTTTCATGCTTAAGGCGACAGTTCATGCATAGAACTTTCCCGCAATCTTTGCATAAATGAACTTCGATTGGTTCAATATCGTCATCACATACATCGCAATAATTAAAAGGTTTTTCAGCTTTACTTTCAAAAGACTTAAGTAGCCCAACAAACTCAGCTATGCGAAAGTCATCTTTTATTGATTTCACTTCTGCTGTTTTTCGACATACTGGACAATTAATAGTTTGTTGGTTTTTGGCATAGCTGTTAATGCATTGTTTGCAGAAAGAATGAAGACAACTTAAAGTAACGGGATCTTTATAAATATCCAAGCACACAGTGCATGTTAACAGCTCCAGATAATTTGCCATTCTGTCAAATTGTATTGCAAATTAAATTCCCTTGCTGATAGAATACAACGCATTCAGCGCTGTTGCCTTGGTGACAAAACACCTGTCAAGTTTAAATATATAACACTAATAATTTCCCAATGCATTTTTACATCTTTTCATTTATATTTAAATAAATTTATTCTCATACTAAAAAAAGAAATTGTTTGTATAGAAAGAAAGATTTAGTTGGATAATATATTGCAGTTAATTATCACTCCGCTGGAATTGATCAAAATCTTGATATTTAGTCATGTTTCATAATTTAACTTGATATCATAATGCGCTTTTCCCTTATAATTGCATTTTTTGAACTATTTGGAATAAACAGTGCTTAAATCTAATAGTTGCATTGAAGTAAAAAAGATTTAAAGCACCGAATACTACCTGAAAATAATTGTAGACAAACTTATTGGTGAAGTAAAAAGAGTTAAAACACCAAAAATTTCTTCTCAGCTTTAACCCTCGTAGCATAATAGGAAGAAGTAAATCTACCGCCATGTTTCTATAGTAAATTTTAATAGGACATCTATAATTTTATTATTAATATTAACACAATATTTTGTATATATAAATCAAGCAAAAAAATTATTAATTTTATAATACATTAGTACGAATTTTGTACTATTTTTTTTTGTTCGCGGCGTATTATGAATGATTCTCATGGCTTATATTTTTGCGGCATAGAATAGAGCTACCCCTCCCCGGCTAAAATTCAAGGTGCCTATTGAGACGTGTAAATAATGAATAAGTTTTTTATTAAACAATAGTATGCCGTGTTAGTTACTGATGAGTGAAAAAATAATTTCATTCTTCTCAATTTTTAATAATAATTAAAATTCAAGAGACTGCTTCGATATGTACTAGTAATTGAGTAATGAGGCAAGACGGATATACCGTGTACACAAACGAACGTATTCTTAGAAGTGGCTGGCATCGTACAACTTATCATTGCATGCATAGAGCAAAATTTAGATGTAACGCTTTTAGCATATATGTACCACAAGGGAGAAGCAGAGACGACAACTGTATATTTTTTAATTTTATTTTTTATAATTTGTGCAATAGATACTATGGCCTCACATTCACGGGGATGATGTATTGCGAAGGGAGGAGTACCTAAGTTTACTGAAATCTTCAATTGGAAATCTTCCCCGTGTGCAAAGGAAAAAGCTGTTTGCCGCAGCTTTTCAAGTTAGTTCGCGAAAGCTTGCTAACGATTTGTACAGGTAGTGGCAGTAATTAAGAAATATGCAAGGTTGCTTTCTAGTCATTCATTAAAGTGTAAAATTTTAGAATCAGGAAATCGATGACTATAGATATTTCTACTTGTAATGATGTGGAAATGTTTCTTGAAGGTGAACACAAAAAGGATGATGACATCTTATATAAAATATTCCGTGAAGGCGGAGAGGTTTATATTATGTTGAGCAGAGAAGCGCTCATTGATAAATTAGCTCTCTGCGACAATTTGGATTTCACCTTTAGGCTGAATACCAAAGGACACGATGTAGCCGTGATTGGATTAAATGACGCGAACCGGAAATTTCATTTGTGTGTTTTAGTTCTTACTTCGTCCAGTGAGAATACCATCAGTTGGTCTATAATGCTATCGACGCTTAAGAGTTATGTATATGAAGCAAGTAATGATACACAAAAACGGTATTTATGAAATTTATTTATCTGGAAATGTAATTTGGCCCAAATATATTATGGGGGATGGTGCCCAGTCCATTACTGCTGCTATTAATGCTGTGTTTCCGAATAGCACTAGATTAATGTGCTATAGGCATGCCGTTGCCAATTTGAGAAAGCGCACTCCCAAGGAAATTAGAAAGGATTTTTTTTCCGATTTAAATTTCTTGCGTTTGATCCCCATAGCAGAAATCTTTGAAATTGGTCTTCGCATGATGTGTAAAAAGTATTGCCATTACACAGATTTTATGAACTACTTTCGGTATACTTTGCGATGTTTTATTTTACAATTATGTTGTGCATTAGAAAAACGTATGTAGACTGTGTTGGCCGCAGACACTGGAATCGAGCAGCAGCTATTGATAAGCTTTGTCCAACAACAAACAATAATATTGAGGGGAAAAATTCCGAGCTGAAGAGATATACAGGTGTGTGCATAGCTTAGCATGTTATTTTAATTTCACAAATTTAGGACACATTCGTAGGAATTATACATTGCTCCTCAGCTGTTTGTTAGATTTTCTAAGAAATTCCGAAACCATAGATGGGAATGTGGCAATGAGTCCTTTCATTGCTCGAGACATTGAGGATAAGGCGTTAAAGATTCCGCATGACCAAACGATAACGCTCGTTGAGAACAATCTCATAGTTATGTGCATTTCTGATGCGTGTAGTACCCTGAGGGAAGCACTCACTATATTTATTGCTGCTGTACAGCAAAGGCTAAACTATTTTCAGACACTTCGCCTTACATTAAGACATTACACTTTTGTTATTCTGCCCCAAAATGGTGGTATCATGTGCACATGTCCACTGTTCAGCAAGCTATACTACTGTGAGCACATTTTAGCTCTATTGGATTGTACGGAGATGCGGATAATAAAAAGGGATGTGCCACTTTTTAAAAGTTACAAACGAAGGAGGTAGCAACTGAAGATTTTTAACCCAATCGAAATATTTAGTACATGAATTTCTTCGACTTTTATACCTTTGTATGGTGTCAGCCTACCAACTGAGAAGCCTGTAGTTTATATACTTAGCTAAGGATTAAGCCAAGCAGTGAGTGAACTGCTATCTTACATGTAACTGTGGCTATTAAATTATCATGCTGCAAATTATTAATATATGATAGATACATTATAGAGAAAACTTTGGTGAAAGTGAGAATTCTATTTAGTTTTCGCCGGGAGGTATGATTTTGCAGCATTTTGAAATGCTGTTGCTCTGTGAGTATCCATATTATAGAGAATCTTTATATTTAGCAATTTTAAAGTGATAAATATATAAAATAAAAACTCGATTTATTGAAGTGGGAATTTACTGTTTGATTTGTGCTGTAAAATAAACACATCTGTACACATGTACAGAAGTTGTGGGTTCGAATCCCACCGAATCAATATGGCAATAATCTTTATTGCTCAATAATTTAAATATTTGTCTCTAAACCTATTAATTCCCATATCAATTCCAGTACTTTGGATTTGAATTATGCCAAAAACAAAAAATGAATTCCTGTTAATACTTGGTAAGTAAATATTTAATAATGAAGTTATATAAAGCTTACCCTTTAACATTGAAATGTGTTTAAGCCAAAGCGAATATCAATAAAGAACCGTAATAAGGTTGTTTAAAGACACACACTATGATAGATATATGAAAATATCCTGCAAAGAATCATTTTGACTAAACCTAGGAAATAGCTCTAAACGAGAACATTAACTCTTAAATTGCACCGTCTGTCGTCAATGATTTCGTTGATATATTAAAAATTTCTTGCCAAAAATCGCTATAATATACATTGGGTGAGAATGCGTGAACAATGTTCTTAAAATATGAAAAAATGAATTGACTCAATTTAGTAAAAAATATATTTTGGAAAAGACGTTTAACAATCTGCATAATATTCTAAATAGCAATCTTATTTAATTATAACACTATTTCATCATACTGTGTTGCTTGCAGGATTTTTGCCCGGGGTATATACTTGTAAAGAGAGAGAGAGAGAAAGAAACTTATATTACCCTTTCAGGATTTACAAAAATAACATTATGTATGACACGATGAGCACAGACACTTGGGGCGATGAGTACAAGGAAGATCAACATCAAAAACTTTTATGCATTCCAACAGAAAGATAAAAAGCTTATTCTTCAGTTTATTAATAGGGTCAAGACAGTCAAACAAAGTGTTAGAGAGAAGAAAGTTAAAAGCACCTGCGGCACGATAAAAGAAGTTTCTATCTGAGGAAAATTTTCGAGGATCATTGATAATAAGTTTGGGAGTATGTCCAAGATGGGTACTACTAGAACCTAAGGTAAGAGTAACGTAGTTATTTATATTAATATCGTAAAATCCATGAAGCATCTTGGCAAGTGTGACAATGTCATTGAGGATAAGCTGATAAGCAATAGGCAATGTCTTCAACCGGATGAGGGTGTTGTTGTAGCTGTCTTTGCCAAACACCCATATAAGAGCTTTACCTTGGAGCTTTTCCATCTTCTTCAATTCAGAAACATTAGGTGACGAAACACAAGAGTTGTAGAGTAAACACTCAGAATACATGATTTGTACAATGACAATTTGGCATTAATCGTAGCATGATAAGGAATATTTCTCTTCATGTAATATAGAGTTTTGTAACAACTCCCCAGTTTGGCATTTACATGATGGTCCCAGGATAAGTTCCGCGAGATAAAAATCCCAAGATCCTTAATTACAGAAACCGGAGGAATAGAATGGTCATCAATAAAACCACCCGGTTGAGAATAAATATATAATATGCCCATGTAACCGCATTTTTGGTTGCTTCACACAAGGTGCTTGATGGAAACCTTTTTTGATTAACAAAAATCTCCACATTAAATAACATTTTTGCTTAAGACTAATTGCAATTCAGATAACTGTTTGGGGAACTACAATAAGAGAGTTATTAATATGAATATATGTTCAAATCGCAGCATCAATTTTAGGGAATGCTAAATCAAACCTTCGCTCACCCAATGTCTTCAATAAATATGCCCAGGTTAATCTCAGCTTTGCTATTTGTGTTTGTTACAGTATTTGCATATTCTGTATTTTGTTTGCAAGGGAACCATTGAAAAATAAAAACAGAAAACTGTATTTTCAGCCATTATAGCTCATTTACTGAATTTTTACTCTAACTTAGAATGCTCCATTTCACAAATAATTGTTCTTATTACAATATTTGTTAATAAGCTTTCATTTCTATTAACAAATTAATAAACATGTTATACTAATTACTAGCTGTATATTACTTCTGGTTGAACACTATTGGATGATAATTCCTTTCGACACATTTCCATGGTTACAGTATTTTTCTGACAGCTGTAAGATAAATTCTGCTAGCCATAAGATTATGAATTGACACATTTAAGAACCAACCCAATATGTGACAAAACATTTGTCAAGTTTAAATATATAACACTAATAATTTCCCAATGCATTTTTAGATAATTTCATTTATATTTAAAGAAATTTATTCTCATATCAAAAAAGAAATTTTTTGTGTTCAAAGATTTACAGTTGGAGAGTATAATGTAGTTAATGATCACTCCGCTGGAATTGATAAAAATCTTGATATTTAGTCATGTTTTATAATTTATCTTGATGTCATAACGCGCTTTTCCCTTAAGTGCATCTTTTTGAACTATTTGAAATAAACAGTGTTTAAATCTAATAGTTGCATTGAAGTAAAAACTATTAAATTTAATGATATATTTTACAGGTGCATCATTTTAAGATAATTTGTTTCTCTTCAATGACATAGTTTTGTTATATTATATATTGATTGGTCTCGCTTTGTGGCACTTCTTCAGTCTTAAACATTTACTCTTTTGATTACTTTTATCTAAATAAACATTTTTGGTGAAAGTGTCTGTGGGGATGGGTTTGGAGATAGATTTTAGAAAACCTGAGTATTTCAGGTTTAGAAAAAGCGGTTTAGTATAGAGATTGGGTAAAAGCAAGGGTGCCGCGAGAAACTTCCTAAAGCAGGGGCAAAAAAATTTTTGCACGTGTTTTTCTTGAAAAAATATTTTATTTCTTTTTGAGGAAGTTTAATCATTTAATGGAAAGTGTACAAGGAGATGAGATCCTATTTTCCAAGCATTTGATTTTCCGAAGTAATGTGCTAAATCTGCTTTAATCTCCCATCCCATGTATAAAATTATAAGAATATAGGCCTATGGTTTGCTACTTTTTACTACTCAAGTATTTTGAAATCAATATTTACCATATCAGTAATAGCAAGCACTTTATATCTGATGTACTACATTTCAAATCGAAGTAGATTTTAAAATTACACCATTATTTTCAAAATATTGATCAAAGATTAAACGTGGTTTAGCGGTTAAACTAAGTTTGGGGAATTTTTTTACCCTAAGAAAAACTAGAATAGGATTTTGAGCTCAAATCAAATAGGAAGGACAGGATATTTTGTCACTCTTCCAGACTTTTTCGGTAGTTTTTTTCTTCACAATATGGGAGCCATTCTAACTTTTCTTATTTAGATTCAACAAAAACATCAATAGGCTAAGAATGGGGTAATAAATAAATCAGCTTAAAACTTTTGCCTTAGGATGATAGTTAGTTTATTATAGTAATGTCATGCTTGAAAAACCCTAATGGTATGACTTCATGAGCATTTTATTAATTTTCATTGAGCTTGTACCCAAAAAACATCTATATTGTGAAATTCTAACTCTTTTTAGTTTTTGTATGCTAAGATTTTTGCATATTTTAGTTGCTACGTGAAGAATACAATCTGTGAAAAAAAGTTATTTTAATTTTAAGACTCGGGGAATATGAATTTAATATATATGAGAATTCAGGAGCTAGATAAAATTGAAAATCAGAAGGAAACCTTAAATATAGATGAGATTTCTCAATTTTGCAGAAAGCATTGTTGGTGACTTAGAAAAAAAATTTTGAATCTTTAAATTTCTACTAGTTATTAGTAATTTCCAATAAATGAAATAACACAGAAGGGAGCGAGCCATCTCGAAACATTATTCATCCTAATTTTAGTGCACCAAATCTTGTACAGATTGTGAAAACAGCCATATTCTAGAATTATATTTATGGATGAAATCTTAGAGGACTGGCTTCGTTATACAAACTTGTAAGCACTTCAAAATTAAATAGGACTGATTCATTTACAGATGCATTCAATTCATTGGAAGCAAGTAGATAGACCTGAGATTGTAGCATTTATTTGATTGTTTATAGTATCTGGAGTTCATAAGTTATGTGTTTGCAATCTAGAAAGCGGGGTTCACCAGTTTTTGTGTTACCACGGTGAAGAAAAGTTCTGTCTCAGCAGATGGGCTTAAGATTGTATGGCAATGAGGTACATTATGAGGTAATGGATTACATTACAAGACATGTAATTACTAATTTATTTCGTATGAATAATAGCTTTAAAACATCGGATATATTCTTTAGCAATTTGGTCATAATTTTGGCAATAATAAATTTAAATTAAACATTTCAATTTTGAATAAAATTTGAAATCATTTTTTTGATGCAACATAAAAGATTTTAAAGTAAAAAGAGTTTTGCTAATTTTCAAACAATTCTCAATTAGTGCTGACATTTTGCATAAATTATTTTTACATTGCTTGAATTATACATTAATTCTGAAATGGCATCGCAATGTAATCTCATGAGATGTATCAGCGATAAGCTAATGAGACATCTGCAGAATATCAGCGTCCTAAAAACGTCTCACTAGGATATGAGACACCTGCGACATTAATAGGATGAATTAGGATGCATTTGCGACACTTGATTTTTTACTGGGTTATAAAGCTTTAAGCCCTTTTAAATTTTGGGTTACAAAGTTACCCCATATTTCATTTAAACCAAATTTTTTCTAATATTTTTTAATCAAAGGAATTAAATATCTTTTATAACAATCCAGGAAAAAATTTTTCTTCACCTAAAAATGACTTGCGTGCTTTATGTATTCTGAATAGTATAATTCACATGTATTAGAATTAAAAAATGAATAAATGCAGTAAAAAATGCTCCAATACATGTAGCGGAAAACTAAATACATTTTAAATTTATTTAAATCAAGTATTACTAAGAAATTCGGAATTTTGATTTGAAAAAACTCTTAGGGAAGTGATCCAAATTCAATACGTTAACAAGTGAAAATGAAATCGTAAACAACAATTCCAGCTTCAAATGTCTGCATACACTTAATAAATTGATTTGCAGATATATTTGACGAAATGTGCAGAACCTAAATGTGTCAAAGTTACTTGTAATAACATTTGCGGAAAAAGCACGCCTTTAACGTAAACATCAGCTTTAGTGAATACATTTTGAGTGTAAGTTAAGGATTTAGTTTCTGGTCATGTTAACGTAAAAAATTATTTGTTAACGGTGTTGTTAACGTATTGAATTTGGATCACTTCCCTTAGTCAATTCAATTAACTGAACATGAAAGGGGGGGGGCAGCTGCCCCCTTGCCCTCTGTTCGCGGCGCTCATGGGTAAAGCTATACTTCAGGCGTGCCTCAAATCTTGAAAGGTCATTTGCCTTTATCCTTTAGCGAATTGTAAATTATTTATATTCTAGCATATTATGTACTCCTTGGCTAAAACCCAGAGAAAAGCGAGCTCGTTCATCCGAGATAGAGTCCGAATCCGAAGCTGACCTGCGAGACAATACTCCTCTGCACGACCTCCCTCTTCTCCAGGTCGGATTTAGCTAGTCATGATCATTCAAATTAAATATATGAGAGCAATGAGATAAAGTTTCTAGTGAAAAATGTTTATTAGCCGATTGTATATAAAGTGGCCCTATTTATGTAACAAAAAATAATAACTAAAACCAAAATACAACTAAAATAATATTTACAAATAACGTTGTTGGAAGCATGATGAATGAATAAATAAATACTGCTCATTGACAAAACTGTATAAATACAAATTTTTCAAGTGATATAAAAAAATATATTTATTTATTTCTAGTTTTCAACTTTCAATGAATTCATTAAAGTTTGAGTTTGAGTATGTCATTGCCTTGATGAAAATTTTATTTCATATTCTTTGTAGTTTTCATCAGATATCTTCTTAATTTTTCTCAGTTGTTTTCCATTGGTTACGTCAAATATTGTTAGAGAATTATCATCACATCCCGCGATCAGAACAATTTCATTTAGAAATGCAACACCAAAGTATTTAGTGTTCTCTGAATTACCAAACGAACGCAGCTTTGATTGAGCTTTAAATGAAAACAAATAAATTTCAGCAAAATTAATAAATGCAACATAATTTGAATTTTGACTTAAACTGATTGAGTCAAATCTGCCATATTTTCATGGTAAATTTGCTTTTTTACATGATCGTGATTTTATGCAGTATTTAAAAAAACTCGATAATTCATAAGATTTACAAGATGCAAGTAAAACAAAATTCCTACATGGACTTGAACAAATGCGTGAAATTTTGTTGACATCACAAAATGAAATGGGAAATGGTTTTGATTCTGCTAACTCATTATCTACTTCTAGTAGGTTAGAAAAATCGGAAGGAATCAATATTAGTAAGTTACCATTTGGTAGCTGTGATAAGCAGTTGCGAAAGAACAAAGTTGGGTTGGATCCAATTCTAAACTTTCTAGTTCTACCACTTTTTAAAGAATTAGTAATAAAGAATTTTTCAATTTCAATAATTTTTGAATTAATCTCATCATTATTATAATACAGAATATCTATATTTTACATCTTTATCCATAAATTTTCCAATATTTTAACTAAATTATAACATTATTGAATAAATGAATTGAGAAAAGGTAATTAAATGTTTGCTACTGCGACCAGCCCAATAGACCCGCTTCTAAACAATTATTTATTAATTATAAATATGTTTGTCACAAAAAATATATCAAATGTCCCTCGTTTCTGCTGCAAAGTTCATGTAACCAGGCACCGCAACCACTACAGCAGATACATTTACGCTGGGTACAGCAGATTTTATTAAACTTTTTTTATTAAACTTATTCTATTAAACTTATTCTCTCCAAGTCGGATTACATATTCATATGTGTAACAGAGATAGAATCAGATACAAACTTTCAATTTCGATCAGTGTCCCAAACATCGAGATTCGGATCTGATCCTACCAGAATTTTTAAAAATTAATAATGTTTTTTCCAAAAAGGATCCAAATATAATTATTTCAAAAATAAATAGATACGAATTTAACATATAGAATAATGCAATTTTTCAAATTTTTATATTGAGATTATTACAGAATGGTGGTATCAGAAATTTAATGAATTCCTTAAAGTTTGAGTTTAAATATTTCGTTGCCTTGATTAAAAATCAACAATGAATCATTGGCTCCAGAGATATAAAATGGGATTTAATTTATTTCATCACATATCTTCTTAATTTTTATCAGTTGTTTTCCGTTGGTAACGTCAAATATTGTTAGAGAACAATCATCACATCCTGCAATCAAAATATTTTGAGTTAGAAATGCGACACCACCGTATGCATTGTTCTCCGACTTTCCAAACGAACGTAAAACTGCTTGAGCTTTAAATGAAAACAAATAAATTCCATTGCGATTCCTGAATGAAATAGAATCTAAATTTTCATTTAGACTAATATAATATTTACAATTAACGTTGTCGGAAGCATGAAAAATGAATAAATAAATACTGCTGCTGGTATGTATATCAGTGTATTGTCGTGTATCCATACATACACGAAAAAAATCCGAGCGACGTTTATTAATTAATGTTTCTAAACTTTCAAATGCTTCTCTAAATTCTTAGAATTTTAGCAACAATAGATCCCTCTTTGCCACAATGTATTTTATGAAATCATAATATACTTAAAGAGACTTTGTTGAATTAATTTAAAAATTCTTGAAAACAATTGCAAATTAAAGTTTAAAGAGCAGAAAAATTGAGGTGTTCATAAGTCTTGACAACTGGCTAGACTGTGGAGTGATATTTTGAATGCTAATGAGCACTTCTGATTGAAGGATTTTGTACTTACTTTTTTTCAATGTGCATATTTTATATTGTTTCCAAGGTCAAAACATTAAACGAACTTTGAGAACACTGTCATTAGAAAAGTTAAGCAATTGCACAAACTAGAAGCCAAGAGTGAGGTTCATTAAATACCATCGTGTTTTACAGAAATGGTAGTTCTTAATTATTACACCAAACATGTAATAAGTTCTCATGGGGTATTGACGTATCTGTCAAAAAACGGATTGGAAACATTTAAAAGATTTACACAAATCCAAGTGATGTTCATTGCTTAAGGTTTCTACACTTTCAAATGCTTTTCTAAATTCTAATAATTTTGAACAACAATAGATTTTTCTTTGCAATAATGTATTTTATGAAGTCAAAATTTAATTAAAGATTTTATTCACTGTAGACTTTGTAGAATTAATTTAAAATTCCTTGAAAACAATTGCAACTCAAAGGTTGAAGAGTGAAAAATTGAGATGATCATCAGTCTTATATACAATCAGTTAATGATGAAAATATTGAGTATTCAAGAATTTTTTGATAAGTCAGTGTTTAATCGATTTGAGTTAGCATTTGCTTTTAACTGATTTACGTTCTTTTTGGATTCTTTCAGCAAGAAAGTTTACTTGAACACTGCTCATTTACTGCAATGTTGCGGAGAACATTCTTTTTATAAAACATGTAGTTCATTCTTATTTCATTGAACAAGCCAAAATCAGTCTAGAATTTAAATCTGAACTCAAACTTTTAAGTGCAAAACATGAATATGAATTTTGTTATCTTTGATTATTGAACTAAGAAAGTTGCTTTTTGATGTTCTTTCTCTACATATATGTAAGGTCTTGTTAGATGAGGAAATCGACTATTTTCACAAACTTATAATGTGATCTGATCCTACTCTACCCAACACCAGATCCGATCTAATCCGATTCTATCTCTGAGGTTTACACATGATTTTACTTTGGGGATCCTAAANGTTATAGTAATGCCATGCTTGAAAATCCCTAATGGTATGATTTCATGAACATTTTATTAATTTTAATTTAGCTTGTATTGTGAAATTCTAACTCTTTTTAGTTAGGAATATGAATTTAATATATATGAGAATTGATAAAATTGAAAATCACAATGAAACCTTAAATATAGATGAGATTTCTCAATTTTGCAGAAAGCATTGTTGGTGACTTAGAAGAAAAAATTTTTAATCTTCAAAGTTCTACTAGCTATTAGGAAGATGAAGTGCCATTTAGTTCATTAAGCATATTTTGGACGTCAATTTCCAATAAATGAAATAACACAGTGGGGAGCGAGCCATCTCGAAACATTATTCAGTCAAATTTTGGTGCACCAAATCTTGTACAGATTGTGAAACCAGCATATTCTTTAAATATATTTATCTTAGAGGACTGGCTTCGTTTTACAAACTTTTAAGCTCGTCAGGCCCGAAGCCACGGGGGGTTAGGAGGGGTCGAACCCCCTGGAAGGTCAGGCAACCCCTCCTAGACAACAAAACTAAAAGCAAAATCAGCATGTAAAAATAAAATTTGTTAATCAACTGTCGCAACATTGCTAGTAATAATGAATTCTAAGTTTATTTCTACTATATTTTCAAAAATTTCCTCGGGGCTTCACCCCGCCGTTGGTCACTTACTTGATCCCTATACTATATGACCTCACAAGTCAGAAAATCAGCGTACGCCCATGAATGCAAGAAAAATAAAGTGGTGTACAGACTTATTAAAATTTTAGTTTATGTTATAAAGAAAGTCGAAATTCCCATCAACCCTTCCTAAATGCGCATCGACCCCCTTATGTGATTATGCTGGCTACGGGCCTGAAACTCGTCAAAATTAAGTGGGACTGATTCATTTACTGTTGCAGTCAATTTATCGGAAGCAAGTAGATAGACCTGAGATTGTAGCATTTATTTCATTGTATATAGT
>CABFPE010001029.1:99686-124798 GCA_900660155.1 Hofstenia miamia | reverse complement strand
GCTAACAATGGCGCAGAACTGCTACCCATAGATAGTCCATTAGTTTGAATGTAAAATTTTATTATTATTATTATTATTATTATTATTATTATTATTATTATTATTATTAAAGCTTTACAATAGAAAAAGCAATAGAAGGGAGTGATTCCTGCAAGAAACAATTTCACAAATACAAAGACAGATTTGGCTTCAAAAGACTGCATGATGAACAATAGCGGCAATTGGGAATGAATAAGAATTGTCTTCACTTTCAGACCTATCAAAGTATTTCCAAAAGAAAAGTAAGAGCTGTTGCTTAAAAGTAGAAGCATTGTACACATCAAATGATGGAGAGAGTAAATTGGCGAGTCGTAGTGCTTTAACCCAGAAGTTTGAATACGATCTGATAGTATAATAGCATCAAATATGCACCTTTCAATGATCTATGATACCACAGGTAATAAAGCAATTAGGCGATAATTATCTTTAATTTGCCTACGTCTACCTTTCTTATAAAGAAAGGACATTAGACTTATTTTCCATTTATTTAGAAAAACTGACTTTGATTTAATAATATCGAAAAACGTAAGCAATGGCTCAACAAGCGCATGCGTGAGACTATTGAAAAGAACAGGCAGCAAGACGTCTGAACTATGGTACTTGGTATTGCCAATGTACTCCAGATAATTTGAGAGAGTCTCCTTAGATAGCTTAAATTCTGTGAGGTGGAATGAAGACGTAGGCTCAGTATCATTGAGATCTGTATCACTTGAAGATATAAGGATGGTATTAAAATATGTGTTGAATAGATTTGCCTTTTTTAGGTCAGTGGTAGCAGAACACCCTTCAAATTCAATTGGAGAAGGTAAAGTAGATGAGCACTTCCTGAGAGACTAAAATACTTGAACATGTGTTTATTCAAAATCCCTAAGAAAAGTGATTTTTCACATCATAACTGGTCCAAGTCATATAGCTCGTTTCACATCCAACTCCATATTTGAAGCTTTATCTCTAAGATAATCAGTGGCATGATGAGACTGACAATGGTGTAAGGTTGCAAGCTTTTTCATCGTGTCGGAAGTATCTGAGATATCCATGGAGGAGTGTTCTTACAATGAAGAGTCTTCATAGGCCCCTGTTTAGTTATTAGATGAATAATACACGTGTACCATTCCTCAGTTGATTTTTTGAAATCTTGAATATCCGATGTAACAAATGGTGCCACAATCATTGAAGACTTTACACGATTGTAATTGGTGTGATACGCTTAGAGATGGGCCAGGAGTTAGTTTCCCAATCCATTGGTAACTTTAATACCATTGTTGAACAATTTTATAAAGCGGATTTTCAGTTTCTTAGAAGGGATTCCGTTTGAAATGAGTTTTCAACGTTTGTTTAAAAGTAACCCTTCAGACTGACGTTCTGAAAAACTTTGGGCATTTATATTAATGGGTGATTTATAGTCTTTCAAGCATTTCGTTTGAGACAGAATTTTGCAAGGATACCATATGGACTAGACTAGAGTTCAATGATAAACAGTGTGGTTGTAATCACTTCTACATTTTCCACGTCTAAATATATAAACAATTTGAGTGGCTTTGCAACCTATACGTTCGAAAATGTTTGTAATATCTTTCAGATCCATTTTGTGATGCTCGTATGGTTTTAGAGTGCCCAGTTGTTCTTTTATACCATTCACTCATAATTGAAATTTGAAACGGATGTCATCAGTGAGCTTGACAGCCGTTGCTGAAGCATGAGGCTGAGTGTCATGGACAGGACGTTGCTGCTTCCCGTCGTTTAACTCACATCTTAATTTGCTACTTTCTTCCCGGAGAAAGCGAATTTCTTCCCTCCGTTTTTCAATGGCCAACAAAGATCACACGTTTCCAAAAGTCAACTGGGTAATAAGAGTGTCATCGCTAAAGTCATCACTTGCTGACCTCGTGCAAACTGGACCCAGATTAAGTTCGATATCACCTGCCAGGGTAAGTAGGTGCACAATCCAGAGAGTCTTCTGTTTAACTACATATGTAGAATATGCTAATAACATTGATTTTATATATTGGTTTGAATTTAAATATCGTTTCATTTTTACGTTTGCGAAAATTCTATAATATAGTTTTGTAATTCAGTAATTTATAGACATTTGCAGATATTACTATAATTGCCTCAAAATGTACAGACACGCACCTGCCTACATTACTGCTCTGTATCTTCATAGCTACTTATTTGGAAATAGATGCCGAAAAAAGGAAACTCAAAGAAATATAGTGCCAAAAAATTAAATCTCAAATAAAGAAAATACCAAAGAAAAGAAAGTCCAAAACACATAGAAATGTAATGCCAAATAATTCAAGATCCAAAAAGTTAATATACTAAAAATTTAAATGCCAAATAATTAATATAGTAAAAGATAAAATCTCAAGTCAATGGTTGCAAGTAAGTTTTTCAACATGAGTTCAAGTTACTCGCTTAAAGTACGAGAATTTACGGTCCTAGTTAGAACAGCACATTCAAGTTTAGCCGGGTGGTTTTTTAAGTTTATAACCACAGTGCGAATATGGCAGTCTGATATAGTAGTGTTATAATATAATCATATTATAATTTAGAATATATTCATATTTTTGGAGTCGTTTTTGCAATTTATTCGCCCGACACTATGCTGATATTTAACTTTTGATGACTGTCTTATCATTTATATTAAGTAAAATTTTTGCGTGCATAAAAAATACAAAGAAATATGATTTATAAGAATAAACATATTAAGATCACCATAATATACGGTTCCGCGGTAAATACACTTAATATTTGGTTATTACTTTTTGTTTTGCCTGAGCGGTGTTAATACATGTTCACTTTCTTCTATTAAAATAGTACACGTAGTTTGATTGATCCATATGCACAACGGTGAGTTTTGTTGGCTAACTTGCACCTAGATAATTTATATTAACTTTTAGAGTTCATTAAATATCAAAATATAATTACTAGACTTTATACAAACTAATACATTTAGTCCGAATACATATCCATTACCCTTTACATATCCATTACCCTTTTCAAATTTAATAATTGTTTTAATTCCGAAACACGATATATATATTTTCGTTTTCTTAGATAAGTCTCTAATTATGCTTCTATTAAAAAGAAATTTAAACTAATATAATGTTTTAATATTTCAAACTAAATGAATTTAGACTTAGGCTACATTTTATTTGTATGATTTTTTAGTTTTTCACTCTTATTAAATATCTTATTTAAAGATTTTAAGAAATATTTTTCAGATGCCGAGTTACCCAGAAATAACAAGAATTCGACGACAAGTTTCTAAAAAATATAGATTAAAGAGAAACAGAATTACACACACTTTCAGTTTGAGAGGCATCAAACCAAGAATTGCATTTATTCGGCCTCCTTCAACTAGTTCCACACAAGTGGCTAGGTGAATTTTACAATTTAGCACAGTCGGTAGATAGACATTGGGGCAAACTCAGCCCACTATAAATATATAAACATATATATATAATAATTTTCTTAAATTTTTAATTGATGTAGTATTTTCTGGTAACTTATTCCAGTATCTCTTGTGGATGCTGAAGAAGAGTTTTTCCATGCTCCAGTGTTTAGTTTAAGATTATTGATGCATCTCCTTCATCGGTTTTTATGCTTAATGAATGGATTTAATGAATTAGTAACATTAGAAGGTTTTGTGAATATGTTTGAATAGAATCACAAGGTTTATGTATTTAACATGGTAAAATGAATATAACATTTTGAAATCTTGTAGTTTATCCCTTATTTTTAGTTTACTAACACTAAACATAATAGAAATTGACCAGGTAAAAATCGTATTTTTGGCTTGTGGGTATTTATATTTATGTTATTCAGCAGAACACACGCATAGATGAAGTGTGTCATTACTAGAGCATAAATTAGCTGTTTGCTCTGAGTGAAGCTTCTTAGTAGGTAAATACATTGCACATCGGTGGCCATGTTTTTTAAGTTGGTTGATATAAAATTTGCTTGTACATATCAAAGGTGAAATCGTGTTGGGGTTGCGTACCGAGCAATTAAGTTGGATTAAAAAGGACTAACTGCTATCAGCGCGTTTATAATGGTAAGACGATATTTGGTAGGTCTAAAATTAAATTCATTAGCAGCACGAATGATTTGAACAAAGAATAAAAACTAAGTTTTTGGATTTATAGGCATTTTTCATGAATCTGCTAGTATTTCTGATTGTCAAAGAAAAATTATCTTCTGAATTATCTTCTTAACCTCGTCTGAGGCACAACATCAAATATTTAAATTACCAGATATCTAATAATTGATATTGGTAAAAGGGCTGGATAGCCTACCATAGGTTATACATATTTTATATTATAGACTTAGGTGACCTATAATAGACTGATAAATAGACTGAGCATGGATTGTTATTTAAATGTAGGTTAGGAAGCTGTAAGTTATCATACAACTTATTATAATTAAATTACTTAAAGCCAATAGTTTTCAGTAATGGCTAACGTAATAATTATTAAGCAGCTAGTGACATTGCAAGGTTGCAAAGTGACATCAACACACATTACAAATGGAGCTTAAGTCACTTACAAACAGCATTGAGAGTGTAGAATCATGCCAACTCACTGTGATGGCAATACTTAGAGAAAACTATTACTTTTCTTAGATTAAACATAAAGCGAAGTTGACACTTTTCCGATTTCTCTCCTTTATGATAAGTGTGTGGGTTATTAAACTTAGTTAATACGTAAGAGCCTTTGTAGCTACTTAATTTACTCAACTTATTTAGATAAAGCAGAGATACTGGAAGACAGGATCGACACTCAGAAGTAGACGTGCATATCCAGGAACACATCCGCCAGCTGCATCTTACCAATGGAACTGCCACTGCGATGTAGAGAACAATAATGGAATGGTAATGTGGATAGCAAACTCAGTGTGATGGGATTTGCAACTACTTGAGAATTTAGTGCATTGATTGTTTTTGTTATTACGGACTAATGCAATAAAGGAAGTGGCGCAACCGTGCTGCTGTGATAGCTTGTTATGAGGCCCTACATGTAATAACCCTACATATATAGAAATATATAACAGCCCTGGATACATGTAAACAATCAACGCAGTCAGCAGAAAACGGTAACGAGAAGTCGGCCAGAGGTCTACCATATAAAACATTGAGCAACATGTAATGACTATTAAATAAACCATTTGTAATAGGATATAGAAATACAATTGTAATAACCGTCTGAATATAAACACTATTAAATCTTCAATCATCATGTAGCATAATGAATGTAATAAATAACTTAAGTTCATCAATGAAATACTTGACATGTAAAACCTACAGGCTGCGATAACAAGTTCGGGCAAGCAATGACAATCAGGAAAGCTATAACGGTAAAAAACTCCTATACTTATCCGTAACCTAAGAGCACACCAGGTAACTACAGCTGTCGCCCTCCCCGCTGTGGAATAGCTATTAGGAGGCTGCTCCAGCATACCTTTAACCGAATGTGGGAACCACCGTACAATTACCCTAGCTCGTAGACGTTTAGCTTTCCATCAGAATATATAAAATAACCTGACAAAAGAAAATGAATCCAAAGTAGATTTGCTCATCATTAATTACATCCGATTCATTATATTTATAGCACTTGGTGATAAACAACTAAATACTCGACAAGTACCTGCTAATCTTTCTTGTTGACAGTTTTTCCCTCGCTTTAATATTTCTGCTAATTTTACGCAACGTCAGCTTTAATTTGACTATGCTGTTTGACCATCTTTTGTTTTGTCAAAATACCGTCGAGTATAATTTTAAGTATAATTGCAAAAAACATTTACAAAGTGAAAATAATCAATCCTATCATGATTTACAATTTAATCATTATAATCAATAATAATTTTAGTCTTTGTTTCCTTAATCTTTTTCTCTCATCTTGACCAATCATGATAGTTTTGATAGATTATGTCACAAGAGCTGCACTGAGTTAGGATAGTGAACACATAAGAACATCATTGAGCTGAGACTTGGAACTAATTTATTGGCAATGGAAACACATGTGGATGGATTCGGAGATCAGAGTTGGCCAGAGGCCATAGCCAGATCATGGAGCAGAATGACGATTGTGGTGTACCTAAACAGTATTGAGTTACTCTAGTTAAGTAAAGGTTAATGAAATATATCTAATATCAGAGTAAAGAATTAACATAAGTACATCCCTACCTGCAGATAACAAAGAAAAGTGATTTGAAAGAATGATTTAATGTAGAATCTTTACAACCTTCCAACTAATTAATTTTAGCTTAATTTAGGAGCTGCTCAAACAGATTTCCCTCCTTAGCTAGTTATGGTAGGTGACAGATTCCAAGGTTCCATCTCTCTTCCTTTACTCTAGCTTTCTGTTGCTTGTTAACTTAATTAATATCTGCTTAACTAACATTGAAGCTCTGATTAACAACAGTAATTTAGGTGCAAGACAAGAGATGGTATGATGTACAGGGTCGAGACCCAACCAGAGGCAAAGCACAAAGAGGAATCAGAGAAATGGCGATCATGATTAATTGCAGCTACTACTTGGACATCGAGAGAAACACCAACCACAACTCCAGTGACTCAGTGCGTGAAACAGTGTATGAGGAAGAATAGTGAGAGTGTGTGATAACTTACTAATTTACTGCATTGATTGTTCTTGTTATTAACGAGTTTGTAATATGATTGAAATATGCAACCAGGATGCATTAGCTTATTATAGTTCCCTACATGTAATATCCCTAAAGATATAGCTGTAAATGTTAACCTGATATACATGTGAACAACCAATGTGGCCGGCAATAAAAAGGATAGTTGGTAGTTCCGTCTAAAGTTAAATACATCTAATAGAATTACTGACATCAGATATACATAAGTCATGTGATTTCCTATGAGGGTTAACCTAAAGATCATAATATAGTAATATGAACAATTAACGATAGGAAAGCTATAACAAATAAAACCCTATGCTTACACTTAACCTAAGAGCACATTGGGTAAGCAATAGCTACCAGCCGCACAGCACATTTGAAAGGCGATTGTTAGGCGCAAGGCCTTTCCAACTCCCATTAAATGAAGTTGGGGACCACCATCAAGAATACCCTTAATAAATAATCCTGACAAAAATAAANGTTATTCGTATACATGTAAAATTGCAATGCATTTATTTTAAATTACTTATGATATAAAGTTTATAAAAATTTTTAGGAAGACAAAATAGAGGTAAACAAGTTTCAGTGTTATTGTTTATAACAGTCGTATTTATTACAGTATTATACAGTTTGTTTACCTTTGATGAATTTTATTTAATTTTATTCCCTCATTTCATCATTATAGCAGAATTTTTAGGTATTAGTCCGGCGGAATTCTACCCAATGATGCAATAAGCCACACGGAATGGAATCGAGACCCGAACGATGACAAATTAATATAAATATGGTTAGCTATGTAGTTTATTTATATTGTAGTATTTTGATTATGGTTATTACGATAGGCGACTCGTACGTGTAAGCAAGGCGAGCAGTGCTTGCCCAATAATTTTTAATAAATGAATCATCATTTTTAATTGTATGAATTTATATCTATACAAATGTACAAATCGTAAATTGTAAGTTTGCATAAAAGAACATTCAAGAATCAAGTAATAATATGAATGGAATATAGGACATAATTCTTTATGATTTGCTTAAAAAATAATTCAATGATTGTGCCAAAGCAAGCAGATGCCTTAATGCACCTGCAAACAATTAAATTATATATATATTATATTTTTCTTCAACTCATTGCGCAAAGATTTAGCTAGTAAAGCAAGCAGTCCGCTCATTGCTTCGCATTAAAATACTCATGTAAGAATTCAATACAACAACCCAAAAGTAACATGATATGGTTACTTAAATATCAATAAGAACATTTATTTATTTAAGCAGTGCCGGAAACAGAACATATTTGAGCGAGGCTCATAGCTGGAATAATGATTTTTTGCATTTTTTATAAAAAGGATTCCTTGTGCATATTCTTTAATAAGAACACGGCACCCATTTGTTTTTCCTTGGCAGAAATGAGAAAATTTATAAGAATTGTTAATGAAATACGAATTTATTTATTAATGTGCAACCAATTCATTCAAAAATCAAGGTTAACTTTGATAATTTTATTAAGAGTGATATATTTTGAAAATAAAATGTGATTATATGTACTCCTATAGAGGCCAGTTTCACATCTCTATGCAAATGTAGTTTTAAAGAATTATTGTTTTTAAAAACCATGAACAATTGAAATATAAATGTGATTACCTCAGCTGCCATTTTCTATTCTCAATTTTTACTCCAAGCCATTGACATGGCTTCAATTTTAAATCAACAAAATTCGTATTTGATATCTTGAAATGCATAATATATCAACTTTCTTCACTGAAATTTGTAAATATTTGATTTAATACAAACTATTTGATTTTCAGCAGCGTCTACTGAAAGATTATTTTCTGCATAAAGAAATTTTAAACAAATTCAAGAACAACCAAATATAGGAATAAAACTACTTAAATTATTAGCAATTTTTCTTGAAAATATTTTATTAAGAGAACTGCGGACTAATCTTATTTTTATAATATAAATATTACAAACATCTTTCGGAAAATAATCGCCTGAGTGATTTAACATATAAATATATTTTTGCATGGTTTATTATTTACATTAATTTTGTTACTTAAAAATATTTGCTTGCCTAACATTTGCATGCACGAGCCGCCACTGGTTATTATATGTTTTGTTATTTTATGATAGCTTAAATGCTGGGGGCTACTGATATTTCCAATAGGTTTCTTAGGTTTGTATATCAATGAATTGAAAATAGATATTTATTGTTTGAAAGACACATGTGCTTAGTGTACAATTTTGTAATGANGGGTTTCACCCCACCTTTGGTCACTGACTTGATCGCTATACTAGATGACCTCACAAGTTCGAAATCCCGCGTGCGCCCATGGATCCAACAAAAATAAAATGGTGACAGACATGCTAAAATTTTAGTTTATGTTATAAAGAGAGCCGAAATTCCCATCAACCCCTCCTAAATGCACATCGACCCCCCCCCGTAGGTGATTATGCTGGCTACGGGGCCTGTCATATCACCTCCTAAGAAAATGCAATAGGCCGCTAGTAAAGTGAATTTGTACAGTTTTAATTTAGCTTGCACTGAATTGTGTTGTATTTTAGTATTTATGGTGTTATTATCTATATATTTGTGTAATTTTTAATTAAATAGCGCTGCTTAACTGCTGATTCTAAGATGCCTATTAGTTGCTTTTATGCTGCCAAAGCAAGGTCGCGAAAGCCCAATTTCGGTACCATATTGATGCAAATGTGAGGTTGCCAGTATGTGAATGGCAGCCATGAGCAAGCCAATTTGTAATGCTTAGGCAGCGGTAATTGCTACTTCGGTAAAGATGGTGTCTTCCAAAATAAATCAACTTTTAATAAAAATTCTTATAATATCTGAATTATGAATAAAAGTATTATCTTTTCAAAGAGAACATATTGCAGAATAATCGCAAGGTACGCTATAATAACTCACTTTTATATTATTACGAAATCAAGACAATGATGATAACAATTTGTTTCTGTTTCCATTCCTTGTCCCACTGAAGGAGCATTAATATCCATTACCTTCAAAATTCACATATATTTTAGAATCTTCCTCTTCACTTTAAATGTTATCATCTTGAATCTCATCAGGAAATTGAAATAAGTTGTGCTAGATTGCCAATAAACAAATTGGATAGTGATATTTCCAGAGACTTGGAAATATTCGAACTAACCATTGTCTCTGTCCAATGAAACAAGTGCGTCAGTAACTTTAGAAGTACAACAATCAAGTTTTATTTCTTTGCATAACAAAAACTGTAGGATATGCATATGGGCTATCACTTTTACATATATTGCCATTATTTAATAATTCTGCAATTTTTTTAGTATTCCTCTTCTTGGTGTTCTGGAACATGACCAACTTGTTGTTTAATAAATTTGTTAGAAGTTGTATTTATGTGATGGAATTCATCTACTCTTGAATTTCTTTAGATGTCAAATGAAGATGTATTCAAAGTTGACTTTTGGAATTTGTATTTTCTTCATTTGATTTTGTAATTGTATTGCTTTTCAATAAACAATTTCAGCTTTTCTTGATTTGAGTATAAACTGAAAGGCAAATACTTTCAACTGTTGTGGTTATAAAGCAACAACCTCATTGGTTTTATTTAACAAGGCTGTATTTAAAAAAACACTTATTAACATACAAAACAGTACATAAAGGTGTTAGTTTCTTTGGATTGTATCTTGTATAATTAGAAATCATATATTAACCATTTACAGAATTATCTGTTTTTGCTTTAATCATTTTCCAATTATAAGGTTCAAATTTTAAAATTTTTTCTAATTGAAATTGTAAAGAATCACTGCACCTGTATCAATAATTGCTTCAACAACTATTGTTAACAGTTACTGGAATAATTTTTTATCTGTCAAGTTTGTTGAGATTAATATCTCTCCTGCCTGGTTTGGAGTCAGCTTTCTTACTAATTTAAAGCATCATTATTAGTTTTGAAATCATTTTCATCATTGTCAGTATCAGTCTAAAAACCTTCATTATCTTTAATAATATCATTTTTTAATGCACTTTGTGAACATAAATGTCCTTTCATCCACAATGAAAACAATGTACTTTATTGTTGTCATGAACTTTAAGTTTTCTTAAACCTTTAGTTTGTTTCTCATTTGGAACATTTATAGTTTCATTTTGCATACTTGTCAAATGCGAATTTGAGGATTTTTTAGGCATTATAAATAATGAGTCACATTTAATCTTTAAATTGTTTTCCAATGCTAGTTGGACATTAATCACG
Organism: Hofstenia miamia; assembly: GCA_900660155.1. Taxonomy (NCBI): domain Eukaryota; kingdom Metazoa; phylum Xenacoelomorpha; order Acoela; family Hofsteniidae; genus Hofstenia; species Hofstenia miamia. The sequence continues at coordinate 113,873 of CABFPE010001029.1, read as the reverse complement.
TTATAATGATAGTTTCATTTGAAGAATAATCCACCAGCCAATTAGTGCCAGAATAAATCCATCTATTTAGTCATTGCCTATATTAGTGGGAGGAGTTCTATCTTTCTTTTCACTAGAGTATAACTGTATTACAATATTTAGATGTAACCAATGTTAATACTAATGTACCAATTACTTCTTAGGTAATCTCTGTACCAGCTTTGATGTGGGCAGCTGCCCAATGCAGATTCATTCACCAATAATCCAATCATTCAATTTCCATTTGCTGATACTGCATCTTAGGGAAATATATTATGTGTTCCTAAATTGCTGCAGTGCTCATAATATTAATGAAACATTTTAACTTAGTCTCTTTTTAAAATAAAGAAACTTTTGTACACGTTACAAGTAATATGGCAACTACCAATTAATGATACTAGCAGCTTGCAAATAAATAAATTTTAAATAAATAAATTAATGATGTCATAGCTTCCTAACTCAGAACTATTTCACAATTAAGCGATCTCTTATAACCCATTTATAGTCTACAATTTAGATTTAAAATTATATAAGGTTAATCTCTACATCTAGTTATACAGCCTTTCTTGAATTTATTACTACATGCAAATCGGAAAACAATTGATAGCTAGGCAAGAATGAAATAAAAAAACTCTTTCCATCGACATAACTTAAGTGCATTTGGCAATTGCGGACTCAAACCTAGAATTATTCTCACTATGGTATCCTGACCACTAAGTTGCAAGAAACACTTAGCTTTGCATTGTAATATAGAATCAAACCAAAATCAATTAACAAGGAATTCAATCCTGAAGAATATATTTCATCACCTTTTTCTTGTGGTTAATATTTATGCTATTTTTCAAAAAACACATTTACACTAATTATAAATAGGAAACCAATACCTATTACCTAAGAATTTTTTATTATCCACGTCTATTGTCTGCATGGTCCAATCAAGATAACTAAAATTAAGCGGAGCATATTTTCCTCAGACTTTTGTGAAAACCTTTTGGTGACAACTGTTTGTTTTTACAAAATTATAATCATTGTTAGCTAATTGTTCTCCTTCTTTGTATAATTGTTTTGTAATTTTCAAATATAAGAAGGATTATGCTACACAATGTCATCATCAATGTCACATTTAGCTTCAAATTGTCATCTTGTAAGTGTAGGTAAACCACACATGACAAAAGTATAAAATTTCAAGATTTATTTTACCATCTTCACTTGATTATCAGAGAATTCTTTAAATGTGGATTATGTATGCAGTTATATCATCGTTTTGTATATATTGTTGTTCAAACAATAGGATTTAGTACTGTTTTTTAATCAATTTTGAATTGAAATAATATTGCAATTTAACAACAAGTCATTGATAATTAGGTTTTGTAGCATTATCAAAACTAAGATAGTAGGTATTGGCTTTTCCTTGTAAATAAAAAGCTAACTGTGAATAAGCAGCATCTTGATCAGTTCTCATTTGAATCATTATAGTTCAAATTGTGTGAACCATTCGTCAACAGTGGGAGAAGATGCATCAATTTATCCATTGAATTTAGGAGGCTTGACTAGTTGGTGTAGGATCTGCTGAGATTTAAGTAATGGAAAATCTTCATATTGTGTTTGGAGCACTTCTCTAGGAGTGTTATTCAGTTTGGCATGTATGAAGAAATTTTTTAAGTCTTTTGAAATGTGTTTCTCCATTTGTGCAAATTTCAAAAGCATTTCATTACATGATAGACTGAGTTGAGGAATTAAAATCAGTAGGAAAGTTGTATATCTTGAGGAACAGTATCTTTAGTGTTAGATTGTTGGTTAACCAAAATGAATTGAGTTATATTTTCTTCAAATTGTTCTTGAAGGTTAGTCAATCTATCAAATCAATTTTGTGCACTCTGACAAACATCCAACAATTGTTTTTTATAATTCTCTTTTTTGCTTTTGTGTATTGATAAGATCATTTTGTAAGCTTACAATGATTTGTAAAAGTTCTTCATGTGGAATTTGTCACAAATTTTCAACAAAAAAGGGCTTTGTGAGTTTGAGAATGAGTAACACAATATTCTATAATGATATCAAATGGGCTTCAGAAGGATAAAAGAAACCAAAGTAGCCAATGGTATTTTCTTTGACTGGTATTTAGTAAAATATAAAGTTAATCCTGAGTAAATAGATGGTTGTAGTGCTGTGACTATAGTTTTTTATTTCTGTACTGATGTTAGTAAAGATTTAATAGAAACAGTAAAACATAATGACTCTTCTTCATATGCTCTGGTAATGTGTTACTTTATTTAATATAAAATAAAGGGGTAAATCAATCTGTAATGTTGCATCTTATTCCAGGCCTCTTTAGCATGTAACAAATCTATAAATTTGTTATCTCACTCCCTTGGTGGAAATAGAGCTACTATTTGAATCAATAGATGGCTGATCAAAATGTACTTTGAGGTAATATGTGACTATATTAACTTCATTCTCATGTTTACTATTTAGGTAAATTCACATTGTTCAATCAGCACTAGAGTTCTCAACCAAGCACATCTGCCTGATGCTAATCCTTTAATCATCAACTAATTCATTGTTTCTTCCTTATATCACTGATGCCTCAGCTCAAACACAAGAATTATGTGTACATTAGCTTAGTGTGGTGCTCACTATATTATTGACACAACTTGACATAACTCTGTTGTAGATTGTAAGTGATAGCTGTTATTGCTTTGTGTTTTTCATTCTCTATTTAAGCAACTGGGAAAAGCATTAGCTATAAGTTGTTTTAATAGGCATAACTTAAATAACCAAAGATATCAACTCAAATACGGCATAAACACACTTGCAGCTTCCTATTCTGCATTTAAATAATTTATAATATGTTCATAATATGTTCATAATATATGTTCTCATTATTGTCAACAATTAGGATTTATAATAGAAGGTTAATCTTTATGGTTGGCTAACTAGCCCATGTCAAGTTTGTTACTGTATGCAGAAAAACAACAAAACAATAACTAGCTATATTAGCAGTGAGAGAAAAACCCCTATTCTTATACCTAACTAAAGTGCAGCTCATGGTAAGGGGCAAAGAACCTTGAATCATTCCAATCATGGATTCCTGAACACTACTGTACATAAATTGTTAGCTAGACATTTGGATACTAAATCAAATCATGAATATCAAAATAAATCTATTCCAAAATATTTAATTCATTACCTTTTACACTGTGTTTGCAACTATTTATACTATTCTCAAAACAAGTACCTGCTGCTGTAATAATTTAAATCCACATAGATCGTCTATATGTCTATTCCAAAAATTAATGGGGAGCAATTCATTTTCAGATTTTTGCCAAACATTTTGGTGACAGGCATATGCTTGTACATTAATTCAAGTAAAAAATCTTAGTTAGTTTATTATTCAAATTATCTGATTTATTGTTTATCACTTCTTTTCTCACCATGTAGAATGCTGGACTTGTATTAGTGCCACATGCCAAACTCAGTAAGCATTTTATTTAACAAGTAAGAAAGAACTGATGAAACTACTGATTAATTATGCACTTCTGTGTATGGAGAATACAAGAGCATATTTATTCCATAAGTTCCAATAACATATATTCAAATAATAAGTTATTCAAAACTCTTCTTACAGAACCAAGGCCTCTGCCTGAAGTGGTAAACTATTTCCAAGACCTAACTCTCAACCATGTGGATATGAAGAATTTATAAAAGGGAGGTCCAATTCTTATCCAAGACATATAGGCTTATGTAGTTTTTCACCCTCTTAGCATAATGCTGTACTCACCCATACATATACGATTAATAAACAAAAAGGACAGATGGAGGTAATAAAAATAACATGAAAAACCAATATGTAGTTTTTGTAAACATTCATTTGTATAAAAGAAAGTGAAGTCTGTGATTTTTCTTCATGAACTGGTTGATAACTTTGTTTTTAGCTTAAGAACATTCTTTGTGAACATACAAAAGCATCAGGCCTTGCAGATGCTCTTGAGACATCATGAATCTCAAGGCAGTTTGATAATTTTCAGAGAACTGAAAGATCTTTTCCAGTAGCAGTGGTAACTGGAAGAGTGGCAAAAATACATAAAAGTGTAGTTATACATGGAAAGGTGACACTTGAGATATTGAGCATTTTGAGAAGTTTCTGGATGATCAGTTGTCCACATCCATTTGCATTGCCAATGCTTGTATTTGGTTTCTACACATGTGTGTACATCAGCATCTGAGCTTTGAATAAAGTTTGCATAGATTGAGACTCCTTCCCTTATTTCTTCATATAAATAATTCAAACACAATGCAGGTATCACAGAACGAAAAAGCCTAAGCATAATGTTCTGTAAACCTTTCACAAAGTTAGGGATATTCAAATGGTTATGATGGTAAGATACAAGATGAGGCACTGTTACTTCAGTGCAATTAATACTTTCAGCTTCAGAAAAAACTTTGAGAAATTTGCTCTTGTTGTTTTGATAGTGGGTGAGGAAAGCAATACAATCATCAATCAAGGAGACAGCACTTTGAATTTCAGCAGATAATAGTCCTCTAACTCAGAGAATTTTCATTAAAAAATGACAGCAAATGCAAAACCAGTTGTATTGACTGAATTAGGGAAAAAAGTAGCTGCAGAGACTCTGCCAGAGACTCAATGATAGCTGGGAGAAGCTCACTAAATGTTATGTTTGCTTTCTGTTTCTTGACCCACTGATTTTCACAGACACATTTAAGTTGATCATGAGAGCTGCTTGGACAGACGAGTGGAATTTTAGATTGAAGGTTTCTTTGTCTTTTTGGAGAATAATTATAAAAGACAGCAATTTTGTTGATAATAGTAGTGGCAGAGCGAATTTCAGGTATATTCAATGCATGTTTAAGACACAGATTCAGGTTATGAGTGGCACAATGGACATGTACAGCAGCAGGATACTGGTCTCAAATCCATTTTTAAACACCACTGAGATGATCTGACATGACAGCTGCCCCAACATAAATGAAGGGTCAATTCCAAGTCTTTCAAGTTCGCCCAACAATTCTTGTGAGAGTCCTTCAGCCCAAAGATCTTCAATTTCAATTACAATAATAAAGCATTCATGCAATTCATCATCAGAGTGTAATTACTGATGACACACAATTAATTGTTCAGTGTTAGAGATATCAATTGGCAAGCAGACTGAACATTCCTGCCTCCATCTCTTCCTTCTGTATGTTTTCTTCAATCACTATTCCAATGCATTGTATTAGCAAATTTTGAGAAATGGGGCTAATGTAAGCAGCATTCTTTTTGCAAGATGACAAATGACATTTCAAAATATTATCACACAAGATGTCATAAGAAGTAACAATGAGTGGGATTTTCCTTCTAAATAATTTATCTTATCAGTTTTGTTGATGTGTAAGATTCCACTTTCCGCATGGTCTCATATGCAATTCCCAACCATCCATGAAATTCAATCGTGTAAGAATCTAAAATAAAAGAGAAAGATTGAAGTCACATTGCTTAGCATGTACGGATCCAATCTGAGTCGAAATATCATCGCATTGTGTCAAAAAAATTGGACTTTTGCTGTGCTTCATCATGAAAATCTTTCGTTAAGTGTTCATTTAAATAAAAAATTTTTCCAGTCCAATGAGAGTACATAGTACATTGAGAGGAGCTGTGTGATAAGTCTACCAAGTTTGAAACCTCCAGGTGGTCTAAGACAATAAAGAACACAATGATGGCACAGAATGCCACCCAGCAATTTGAAGTAACTGAAACATCCAAAAGGTTTTGATTTGTGAATGGGATCGTCTTTCAGATGTTGTGGGCCAAGATATATTTTCTTAATTCAAATTCCACTAACTCTTTCAGTGAAGGGAAACTTGAAGTGTGAAGGTGTCTTCCAAGTATCCAATGCATAACGTCCCTTATCAGTACCAGTCAGCAGAGCATTTTTTAATGTGTGTCAAATATCATTCAGGTGAACAATATGATCAATATCCACAGCTTCATTCAGATTAAATGAGCAGGTAGCACCTTTTGGTAACAACATATTCAAGATGTTGCTCAATTTTAAAGGACGAAATTTCTTCACAACTTCGGGTCTTTGTCTTTTTTTTAATTATGGGCTGTTTGGAAAAATTGTGTAATGGTTTTCTGGCGCATAGATGGAGGCTCGAATATTTTGCTCTAAAAACAGTATGCTAATTTTTTTTAATAAAAGTGTAAAAATATTGAAATTATGTCACTATACATTGCTGGATTCCAATTTTTCAGCAGTTTTGTTAGTAATTGTGACAAGAAAATTTTAAGAAATTTGATTATATATTGCAGTAAAAGATGTACAAATTTAAGAGTAATTATAAATTGCTCTACTTTTTTGCAGTTTATGTAAAACAAAAGGACTGTTCAAAGTTAATGTATTGATCAGATCGTGTAAGAATGAGTTTAAATTAGCCCCAAAGGGGGGTAGGCGCAAGCCCTGCCTCTCCTCCCCATAAATATGCCCCTGCTCTCAGCTCATTTTAGATAAGTGTAAATACAATAGCTATAGCTACATGCAAACCATGCCTCCTAACTGTACTCATCCTTATACATATCCATACTATCACCCTATACAAACAAGCTTAACCACCAACCATTCAGGGAAGCTGGATATCCTACCTTACCCCCGAAGTGATACCCTAACCAGCAATCAATAACATAATAATAAATAAATATAATAAAGATAAGTAAAGGAGCAATTTAAGAAAACGTTATTATACAAAAAAATGCTAAAGCAAAGGGTTAATTTAATCTACGTTTGGGGAATTCTTTAATAGCTAAACAAAGAGCAACTGTAAGTTAAAGGGTAACAAAACTTAAATTAACTTAATTAATTATTTACTAAAAATAACTACATTAGCATCACCTTTGCAAATGTACACAATTTATATCATAACATACTGTTCGGCTATAAAATACGAATATGATAAATGGCATATTCCTATAGAAATAGTATCCTATCACCAAATGATTTGCATAGTTGAAATCTTAATTCCTTTAAAATTAAGAAACTAATTGGTTCTACTCGGAATTTCAAGTTATTTGTTAAATATATATATATATATATATATATATATATATATATATAGAATAGTTCCCCTTCTCAGAAATAAAGCTGGGTGCGCCCCTGTCTGGAATAGTCAAGCTAAGCATTGCAATCAATCTGACTCCATTGTGACTCCACTTAATATAAGACAAGTGCTATTTTATTAATCCAATAAGCTTTACATACGTAAGTTGCTAATAAAAAGATACCTATAACTTTTGTTACTTATAATAACTAACTATATCTTGGTGATCTGCAGTGCAAATCTCTCCTCCTTAAATGGGCCGATGTCTCTGCAGAGTGGAGAATAAAGACTTACGAAGATAAGTCAACTGTAGTTTACAAAATTTAATTTCTAACTTAATATCAACAATAAAATATTTCTTATCTTCGTTATATATATATATATATATATATATATATATTTCTTATCTCCGTTATATAAATATATAGATACATGGAAAACATACAAGCCAATAAAGGCATAATTTGTTCGAAGTTTGATTTGATACATTCTAGGAAAGGTGATGTCCTTACTAATATTTGTAATTGTAGGAGTTCCTCAACTTAAGGAAAAGGCCGATCACTCCCAGGGGTTGTTTTACACCCAAAATCCAAGCGTACTCGAACCCTTCGCAAAAGACTTAAGGTTGATTTGAATACATGCCAAAGTAGGTACAATTCAATTTTTAAATCGTTCCAACGTGAAAGTGGGGAATTAAATTTGAACTAAAACCTTGTACTTTATTCAATTAAGCAAAAAAAGCATTGCAATGACTTTCATACAAATTATAAGTATCACACCTGCTCATTTGACTTCACGATTCTCACGCGTTTTCATTTGAAAATTAATCATAGTTAAAAGCTTAAATAAAGTAGTTCCTAATTCCTTTCCTTAGTGTTGCCACATAAATATATAGTCTATTCACTCATATTTGTAGTGAATTTAATTTTATAGTTCATATACCAAACTATCCACAATTTTTTCACAAGCTACTACATTTACAAACTATCCATAGGCGGTTGTCGACATATCTCAGTATATATGAAATCGCTTTATTCATTGGAAAACCTTCAATTGCAGATCCCAAATAAAAGTGACATATTTGGACGTTGTATTAGTTCAATCGATTGGAACTTTCTAGAAAATAATTAATGTTCCTTTGAAATATTATCAGTCAAGCTTCCGCTACAGCTTCCCAGTTAAAAGAATAATGGTATGCCGAATGCACAAACCCTGGATAGATCAAAATATTTACCAATTGATTAAAAAAGGACAACGGGCTCTACGTACTGGAAAAAACAACTTTACAATGAATTGCATAATAAGGTGTGTCGCAAAATTAGAGACGCAAAGAAAAAGTATCTAGATAATAACATTTTGCAATTAACCTCTGTTAAACCAAGAGCTTGTTGGAAATCTATCAAGGCGATGTGCGCTATGACCACTGGCCATCTTAATAGACTGCTGAAACTCTTGCACGTACAATAAAGGATTCGTTAACATCAATTTAGCAGATAACTTTGAGACACTGTCGGAAGTAAATTATGTCCTATGTCACTCAAATCTTAACCCTATAAATGTAAAGGAATATGAAACTTTTTTAATTATTAACTCATTAAATCTCCGGAAATCAGCAGGTCCCGATTGTTTGGAGAATTATATACCTAATTGGATATTGTATGACTTCATTCATGAATTCACGTTACCAATTTCAATCTGCTGAATTCTTCATTCATGTCTTGTTGTGCAGATCCTTTCGTTTTTGCAGATCAGACTTTTCAACGAGCCGAGCCGAGCTTGAGCAGAGTTTTTAAAATACAACAAACCTATTTTAGGCAAAGCAAGTTTATAGTTCTGATTGTTAAATTGATTATGGAGATTTTCTTATTTTTTGCAGTCAGTATTCCTTTCCTATAATCTTATTTAAGAAATGTTTATTAAATAATCGGAAGAGCTATGTAAAAAATTCTTTGAGCACAATATTTTTAAAAAAATACCGAGCTAAAACGAGTCTCATACAAAGATTTTATGTGGCGAGCCGAGCCAAACTTACACAAAATTTAAACGAGCCGAGCCGAGCCGAGCTTGGAAATGTCGGCTCGTTGACAAGCCTGTTGCAGATGTTTGCTACCTTGAAATCTATTTCATTAACTCAATATCCACAGTGGTAAAAAACGTTTTTTATAAAAGAAGAATTGCTGACTAAAATCTAAGAAAATTTCGATCCTTGAGAATTTGGCTAGTCTCTAAAGGATCAACTATTATGGAATTCATTAATGCTGCACAACGATGGATAAATGAAATTGAAACAAAGGTCACTTATTCAAATTTTTCTATTTGATTTAAAAAAAGGCTCTTGATATTATTAGCCATCCTATTCTTTTAAAGAGACTTACCACTGTAAATTTGATAATTTCGTTTTTAATGAATCGTCAATAAAGGGCTAAGCTACCATGTGGAACAACTTTGCTAAGAGTAGGTAATATGCTGGTGTGCAGCAAGGTCCTTATGGCTCTCTATCTTATATATATTATATTATTGACGACACTACTGCAAGGGATGTAGACAGTTGTGGCTTTCCCTCAACGTCCAATGTATTAGTGAAGCTGGTCAAAAATTAGTTAGACGATTCTCTAATGCAAACGAATAACACTAGTATAACTAAAGTACTAAATGTTTGTCCACTAAGAAAATTTTACTAACCACTTGAAATAGAAATAGACGAGAAATTAATGTAACGAGTCAATGGCGTATCAGCAATATTGAATTAAGGAGGGCACCAGAATGGCCAAAATATCTGAGGTGGGGCCCAGTTGAAATTTCATATAAATATATATATATATATATATATATATATATATATATATGTATATAAATTACATTTATATAAATTATATATATACAGTATATTTTCAATTTAAGAGAAATAAAATACAAAATAAAGAGTAATAAACATCGGTATTATCATATTTCTACAGTAAATGCTGAATATGTGAACCAATCTGCTCTAAAATAACTTCACAATGGAAGGTAATCTTCATCAATATTTATTGATTGGATCTCTGCTTTGCGGAATGGATGCCTTTCGCCATAGCTGCATGAGAATTTTGATATGATATGCCCAACTGACACAAATCGAGCCCCAGCTTAACTACATATCAAAGAATAACTTTGACCAAATAAAATGATATCAAAAACAACTTTTCAAAATGATGGTGTTGCTACCTCTCTTTTCATAATTGTTCTCAAAAAATTTTCATGAAAATCGTGTTATTTGGCGTGGATTTGGACTCCTTTTACTCCAGGTTCTCTAGATTGTTACATGTTGACTATTAAATTTTTAAAGAAAATGTTTATCATCTGTTTAAATCCCAGTCATTGAAGCTTTGAGAGAAAAAATCAAGATAGAGATTCAATGAATACGAATTAATCAAATCTTGACAGCAGTGGGAAAACTTACGTCATCGTTTTGAAGTTATCTTTGAGTAATTTACTGTTAGTAGAAATATTATAATTCCCATGTGTATCTGTCGTTATGGTGTATTTTGTTACATTTAATTTGAACAATTCATAATAATGTACATAAGTACGATAATATTATCAACACAATATCAAAAGAGGTCAATGGTCTTGAGGGTTTAGTGTAATATTTTATGTGCTATTTTGTAATTTCTGTAGGAAATCTACATGAAGTTTAGTTTTTCATGAAATACATATTCAGAAATGGATATATAGAATAGATAGAAAATTCCTATTACTTAATAGGTTAATGTAATTCAAACAAATGGATTTAAAAATTAGCATCTTCAACAAACGACAAGCAATCATGCTCCATTTAGAGCAGCCCTTATACCGGGTCCGTGCCCGTAGTAGAGAAGCCCGTAACTGTACGCCTTTGTTCATGCCCGATACGGGCCCTACCCTAGGTTATAAGGATAAACAACGTGTCAATCACCAATTTCTTCAAAGACCTCGGCTATATATGAAATGAACATAATTGATTCCGAGTCAATTGGTATGGAAATCAAAATTCATTCGACCAATTTTTTAGTGAGGGGGCCAGTTGGGTGGCCATTATATCTCCAGCGGGGGCCTTGGCTCCCCTGGCCTCCCCATCTGTACGCCACTGTAACGAGTATAAGAAATAAAGTTTCTAGGTGTTTTCTTCAAAAGTAAATTAAAATGGCAGCAAAGCAGTTAATTTTCATGAACTTGCTTAAACGCAATGTTTGCGAAATTAAAGAATTAGTTTCTATATATAATACTCTCATTAGACCAATACTAGAATATTATTACCCACTTGGGCATCATACACTAACAAATTCCCAATAACTATTATAATGCTATATGTAATGATCTCAATCCACAGACTTTGTACTACCTCGGTGAAAAAATATGTCAGAGATTATGGTATAAATTAATCAATGATGAAAGCTATTCTTGCATTGGTTACAGCCAAATGTCAAAAAGCTAAACTACCAGTTACGAGATGCTCGAAAATTGTCTGAGATAACATGCGAACTAATTAAGGAAGCCTTTTTTGCAAATGTAGATAGTCAACGTGAAAAATAATAGACTACTGCTGATAGTTAATTCTGCATTTTGTTAATTTAATAAATATGTCCTGTAAATTCGACCCTAGTCGCAAATGCAAATAAATTATTATTATTATTATTATTATTATTATTATTATTATTATTATTCCAAAAACTTGGATTGGTTGCTTGTTGGTATGCTGTGTTTCGTTATAAAATGAAAAAATGCATTGTTTTGTCTTATTTTCAATTGTTTTCACTTTGTTCTTTTCTATATTGGTGCCCACCCTATTAAAAAGTTCTAATACAAAATGCCATGTTGCAAAAAATGAAAATGAAGCAAAAAATGCTCTTGCATTTAGAAATTTTGTGTAAAATCTTATGTAACTATTTAATATAAAGAACATTAAAAATACCCTTCACTTTTGGAGCCTTAAGAATATATTCTGCTAAAGTAAGTCTACATACAGGGGGTTGCAAAAAAATATTGTTTTTTATGTAATATAAATTCTAAACTGAAATAACGTGTAGAATATAATAAAGATTACTTGGAACACAAAGAAATTTAGAAACATGTACATATAAAGTTCAATAGATTACATATTCACCTTGTGCATCAATAATTCTTTGAAGGTGATTCTTGAATTCATTGAAATCTTTCGCAAGTTTTTCTTCTGTAAGCGTATTTAAAAATGATTGAATGTTTTTCCGAATGCTTTTTCTAACTTCTAAAAATGTACCGATCCATTAAGTTTGTGTCAGAGGAATATCGTGCTTGGCGAACTAATGATATCTGATAGGTTAAACCATGTTTTGTAAAAATGAAACATACCTTTCATCATCTAAAGATTCATAATGAGAAAATGTCTCTGTATGCCAAAATGATTAAGACTTGATTGTCAAAAATACTTCTTCCTTGGACAGGAGCACCTCAAGCTGAATTTAACAAAGCTCTATTGCATCCCTCAGGTCTCACATTTTAAAAATACACTCATTTCTCTTCAATTATTACCACTTTCTCTTTCTTAACTCTTCTAGAGAATTCAGCTAACATGTCTTTACATTTTTCCATTCAAGTCATTTTATTGGTCCCAAACAACTAATGAGGGACCCATTCGAAACACACATATTTAATAATAGCAGAAAGTTGCATAATATCATAGTGAGAAATCATTTCTTAAACCAATCTTTCTTCTTATATTGTTTTTATGTTTCTTATTCTTACATTAATACACTTCTTGAGGCTGATTATCCAACTGTTAATTACGATGACTCATTCATATCGGTTAAGCTCGATTTTAGTTCTACTTTTTAGTTAAATCTTGTAGCCCAGATCAGCACTCTTCCTTTGTTTCAAGATATTCCGCTCGAGCTTTGTATTGCAAATCAATATTTAAAAATGTGCAATGTTGAACTGATGTAAGCGACTATGCACTTGAATTTCCTCTCACTACAATTTAGATAAGTTTGTCTTTACAATATTATGTATTTACCAATTTCTGAACAGATTTCAAGCTGACATGTTGCAATTATTGTACTTAAAAACTTCTCAGTTTGTTATTAGAAAAGACTCGAAGCCATGGAGGTTGATTGCTCCCCAAACACAAGTCAAATAAGATCGCGTGTCCTGCTGCGCGCAAATTCTGAAAGAATGGGCTCCAATGGGAACTGAAATGGAAAAGAGCCAAGGCCACTTGAAAACTGCAAGTGTCAAAGTCCAGAGAAGTCTAATCTGGCTATGATTCTTAGGAATTCTGCTGATATCTTAAATCAATGTCCATGGATTCTCACTGCATATTGCCGCTTTAAAACTGGAATGATCCATTGTCATTTGTGAAGGACTGTTTTATTTTGTTCTGAAGCTTATTTTGACGTATCTGAAGACGTTAATCTTATATGTGCGTTTGGCTCGTTTGATTGAAATTGAATTCGGGCAAGAGAAAGAAAAGAAAATCTATATAAAAACATATCTAAAAAAATCAATGACAGTAAAAAATTTCAATTTTTCAATTGCCAATAGGATTTTTTCGAATTATCCTTTCTTTTATTTCCAAAATTTCCACCGTGCTTTTAGGAGGGAGTGTCATCACCCTAATACATTTGACAAATCTTCTCTTTAGAAAACTTTTCTTGCAACAAATACTTTTTTTGGATACCAAAATATGAGATATTTATGGCTTGAAGTCTAAATGGGCGAAGTTGAAGGTAGTGTAGAATCTCGCCAACCTTCATACTGCTAATTATTATAATAATTTAGGAGCTGCTATAACAATTATTCCCTCCTCTAAGAGTATGGTAGGTGACGGACTCCATTCTCCATCTCTCTTCTTTTCTGTTCTTTCGTTTAGCCGTTAAATAATTATATTATTATCTGATCAACTGATATTGATACAAAACTAACGACCATTAGTTTAGATCCAAGACACGAGACAGAGAGTACAAAGTACAGGGTACGCTTACCCGACCTGCAACAAAGCACAAAAGAGGAATTGAAGAACTACGCTATAACGAGTATTTCCATACGAAGCCAACACATCAATAGAGACACCAACCACAATTCGGA